>SJYV01042269.1:75079-92173 GCA_006410875.1 Neotragus pygmaeus | reverse complement strand
CCACCGCCTGGATGAGAGCAGAGCTCCAGGGAGGACCAGAGCACTGACTCCCGCTACAGACCCCTCACCGCTTCGTGAGGAAAGACAACCCACTTCTGACGGCTGGTGCGCTTTCTAGTCTTTGTACTTTAACTGCAGGACCAAGGCTGCTGGGTGGGTGTTGCCTGATGTAGGCATTCAGTTCTCTTCTACAGGAAGTGGATGTTTTCAAGGAGGGTTTTCAGGCTCCCCGGCTCCCAGGGTGCTACTAAATCAAATATTCAGATTTCCCTAATATCCTGGACATGGAGAGTGCAGTGATCCACTTGCCATTAGAATCGATTTTTACGTTTTAGTCGTCTATTTTTGTAACTGGCGGAGGCAGTCTTCAAAGCCAAGCCTTTGCAGAAGCTCAGGCCTTTGTCTTTTATCCACCCCTCCACCATCCATGTTGAAATGTTTCTGCAGATGGATGTACAGCTCTCTTCCCCTAAGGATGGTTGCTAAACATTAACTACCATTGTGCTTAATCTTATGTTTTAAGAGTTCTTTCTTGTCCTGTAAAAGAAATTTACAGAGAAACAATAAGTGAAATCAGTCCTCTTTCAAGTCGTTGTTAGGTGGCTCTTGAGTGTTTAAAGCAGAACAAAACCATAATGTAGCATAATGTAATATAATACACTATGATGTAATATGTTGTTTAGCATCCAAAGTAGACATCCAGTGACAGGTTTTCCTACATCAATAGTAAATGAACATTTTGAAGATCTCCAAAACTGTGACTGCTTGAGTAGCCACCCTGATTATTTTTCCTCAAACTATACACAAAGGAGAACCTAGATAAATCCTTTCATTATAGTATGCAATCTTTAATAATTATAATAATATCTGGTCACCGTTGAGCACTTTAGAAATATTTTTATATTTCTTATCTTTTAGCCTGACTCCACCATCCCACTCAACTCTAAGTCTATGGTTGAGTCCATTCCAGGGCTGGGAGCTTGTTGGCATGCTGCTGACCACTCGTTCCATCTTGCCTGCTGTTGCCTGGAGTCTCCTGATGTTTTTCCTGGAAGAGCTGACTTAACATTATTTTTTGGGGAGAGGGGAGCCTAGCTTGGAAAGAACGGATTGGCCCAGGAGGGGCAGAGCCACAGGGCACCATGGACTTATGATGCCCCTAAACGAAGTGACCAGAGCCACATGGGAGACTGTTAGTTACAAAAGGAACCAGCCAACCAGTTAGCGCTCTGTAGGCAAGTCCCACTTGGATAATCTCATAAATCCAGTGAGAATCTCCAAAATTCCCTTTAAAGATAGTTGGCTTAAAGTGAGCAAAATCATGGAGTCACTTTTGGAATATGCGTGCATGTGGCCGTATCTGAATATAATTTCCTCTCTATTGTGTAATATATTTCCCCTGCAGCATATGTCATTTTGCAGCCACATTTACACATACTCCGAGAATTACCAGTGAAGCCTGAGCAAGCTCTCCCCCTTGCCTCTGCTGTAGCTCTTAGATGGAGGAGGAGGTCTCAGCTGATGAAGTGAGCTGTGGCAGTTTGAAATTGCTTTCTTTTTCTGTCACACCTTCTGAAGCTTAGACAGGTAGGTACTATTTATTACTTTCAGCAAGGACAAGAGTGCCAGTGAAAAGGATCAGGAATGTATAGCTTAAACCTAAAATAAAATATTTCATAAACATAGGCAGGCAAGAGGATTTTGTTGGTCGGGCAGTGAAAGCTGGAGCCATGTGACCACCCCATAGATTGTCACTGGTCTGACCCTCTATAGGCCATGTGTGCCTTGCTCATCATCAGAGATAACTCTGGGGAGAGGGTTTGGTGACTCCACAATTTTAGAGACCTCCATTCAGATTTCCCTAATCTCACCTCTGATCACAGAGCTGGTTCGGCCTGTTTGTTTTTGTCTTCTTTCTGCATATTGGAGATGTTAACACTTCCTTCCTTTGTTAGTGTGAGAGAGTGTGCCCTGCACATCTTGGGTAATGCCTGACACACTGCAGGTGCTCCTAGAGGGAGGGATCCTGGCTGCTTTGGGAGGAGAGTGGCAGGAAGGTGTGAAGGAGGTCCAGGCAGAAGTTAACAAATGAGCAGGTGGTGACATGAGTCATAGGAGCCTGGGCTGTGTAGATAGGCTTTGTATGAAAACAGTTTGGTACCGAAATCTAGAGCCAGATTATTCCATTGAAAGTTGGTTTGTGTGTGGCAGGAGGATTTCTAATAATCAGGACTTTTCTGCCAGTTTGTTTAGTAGTTTGTATATCTGCATCACATTCCGATTAAATAATAGATTCTCCCTAGAACTGTACTGACAGTTTACTTTTCTCTTCCTGATGCTATACCATCATTTTCATAGCCTTTAATGTGATCTTATTTTTTTCCTTTATTTGTGTTTACATGGCCTTTTCCCTTTTAGATCCTGTGCTACTACAAGTTAGTTGTTTATGAAGTTGCATAGTAACAGCATGTATATCACATTATAATTTTTCCATAAATGTCCAGGAGAACTTAGAATAGTGTAAGTATAGCCAGATATTTAATGAGTGCTTGATTGAAGAAACATATGATGATATGATGCATAGAATGTAAAACTAACTTTTGTAAGATTTGCAGATATAAACAGTTGTTTTGAGGATGAGGAATCAGGTCAACAAAATAAAGCAAATATCTGATTGAATGGAGGCTAGACACAAGGTTGAATTGGAAAACAATTAAAAAATATTTGGCTGTAAGAGATAAACCTAGAGGAAGCTTGTCATTTTCACCAGCCCCTCACATGGCCTTTTAGACCCACTAAGACATGGCAGGATCAAGAAAATGAGAAGACCACATGCTAAGTGTCTGTGTAAAGAGTGTATCAGACATACAGTTTTAGCAATTTCATAATTTTTAAACTGTCCAATTATCTAATGGGAATTTAGGAATTATAACATACAAATATGCATTTTCCTATTTATTGGTAGATTAAAACAACTAAGTATACTAGCAATTAAAAAATGTTTTTCCAGGCTCCTGAAGAATATACAGATTTTTATCTGCCTTCTTTCATTGTGTGGGATGGTGCTAGTTCCTGATTCATAAGCTATTGTTGGATTCTTCTTTTCCACTTAGCTGGTGGTCATACTTTTGCTTTAAACTAGAATATTATAGGGCTTCCCTTTGCCAGCTCAGGTGGCAAAGAATCTGCCTGCAGTGCAAGAGACCCTGGTTTGATTCCTGGGTTGTGAAGATCCCCTGGAGAAAGGATAGGCTACCCACTCCAGTATTCTTGGGTGTTCCTGGTGGCTCAGACAGTAAAAACAATCCACTTGCAATACGGGAGACCTGGGTTGGTCCTTGGGTTGGGAAGATCCCCTGGAGGAGGGCATGACAACCCTAGTATTCTTGCCTGGAGAATCTCATGGACAGAGGAGCCTGGCAGGCTATAGTCCATGGGGTCACAAAGAGTTGAACACGACTGAGAGATTACATACAGCGCAACAGGATGAGGGGATATTCAACTTTTTTCTATATGTTTCAAGTTTTCCACACTTTTCATTAAAAAGAACAAAGCTGTGTATCCATGTAGTTAGTCCTGGTTTTCTGTGGTGATTTCACCAGTCATGGGGGACTAGGGATGGTGGAGGTTATGCTGAGCCTCCATCGCTTTCATAGGGAGTTATTCACTCTGTGACCAAACTCAGAGTATTCTGCCCCTTTGAATTGCCCCTTCCCTACCCTTAGACTTAACTCCATCATTGCCAGGCCTCCCGTCCTTGCCCTGCAGACACCTCCTGTGTGCTCAGCGCAAGCTTTCCTGCACTGCTGACCCTGCACATTTCTGGTGAGGTACCACTGCCCAAAACTGAAGTTCTGTCCAGATCACACATCGTGTCCACAGATGTCCACCTACATTTGTCTTTGCCCTTTCATCCTAGTTTCCAGAAGCACTGCCTGCGTTCATACCCTGTGTGTCCTGCAGTGCCAGAGAGCCTCCAGTCTCTGTCTTGGCCTCTTGGGCTCTGTCCATCCTTCCCATGTGCTGAGCCACGCGCCTTCCACTGTTGGAAGCCTTCCGCCCACTCCCGCAATCTACTCTGTGGTCCAGAGACCTTGAGCTTTCCTCCTGTCCATCACAGTCCAACCTCAGTGCAGCAATCAGCCAAAGCCCTATGGCCACGCCCACCTCCCCACCAGGCGTGGCCTCGACCCAGCAGGTGCGCAGGCCTGGCTTGAAGCCAGGAGATGCTTTCTTTAGGTGACAGATGGCCCTTTCAGTCCATTCTAAGCAAAGACACGTCCACTTGTCAATGTAGGTTAGCAGGGTATTGAGGCTGAAATGAATGAACTTTCTTCACCTCACACAACTGTCGGGATGCAGTGCGCATGCTCTTTGTGCTCCGGGAGGTGGTCCAGGACAGCGGTCAGCGCTCTGCTCTGCCGCAGGAGTTGCATCCTTTCCCGGGGTTCAAGTTACTGGTCACACGTCCACGTCCAGCTGGAGGACGGAAGAAGGACGCACAGGAGGGACCCTTTTCCCACCCTCCCAGGATACAGCCTGGAGGTCACATGATTCACTGCTGTTCACATTCCAGTAGCCTCACCCTGATAACGTCATTCACCTCTGACTGCTCGGGAGCCTGGGGAGTGTCATCTTCGTTTGGGCTGGTGTGAGCTCAGCTGAGGATCGGGGAAGGGGCTTCCACAGGGGTGAGAAGGAGAGACGGGGAATATATGTCCAGATTTTGGTCTCTGCCTTCTGTGGGGAGGGCGCCTGCAGAACTGCAGATCTATCTTAGCAGAATTCCGCCCTTGGCTTCTAGGCTGGAGTTCCAGCAGCTCCCACATGTGAGGGGCAGACTGTGACCCAGAGGAGTCGCTCTAACCTCCGAAGGGGCGGCCCAAGTTCCCCAGTTTATACAGACAGGAGGCTGAGGAACCTGTGTGGGAGCGTCTGGGGGTGAGGGGGTAAGGAGCTGGAAACACAGAGCTGGCTCTGGCCCAGCTGTTGGTCGTGGAGCCTCCAAGTGGTGGTTCTGGATTCTGGATGCCAGGAAAACTCTGGGAGCTGCTCCCTGCAGAGACGCCCACCTCTAGGAGGGGCTCCTGTGCTTACGCTCTCTTCCCACCACGTTAGTGTGAGCCAAAAGTTCCTTCATCTAAAGTGTAGATATTTGTGGAAAAATAAGACAACAGTTTCTCATCCTTGTGTTTATGTGATTTGTTCAATCAGCTTGTTACACTCCTGTCACCCAGCTGGAGTCGGATGGTCATTTGGGGTTGAATGGGACAATGTGGGGTATGGATGCTGGGTGAGATGTCATGGGTACTTTTAGGGGACCAGAATGCCCCTGGGCACTTGGAGGTTCACCAAGAAGAGCTCTGGTGCCAAAAGATACACATCTTCACAGGGCTAGCTCCTTACACAGGAAAGAACACCGAAGTTCTTTCTCTTCCTCTTTCTCTTATTTGTAGTGCATGGTGTCTGATGTCTAAGCGGAAATGCCCGGGTTGTAAAGTCTGAATGTTTTAGATACCAATCTTGGCCTGTCATACTAGCTGCGTGACATTGATCAAATGCTTACCCTCTCTGTTCTTCGGTGATTTCCCTTATAAACCAAGTTGTTTGTTAGTCATAGTACCTAGGTCAGAGCATTGCTGACAGTACCTGTGAAGCTCTTGGTGCAGTGCCTAGCCTGATAAAACGTGGGTCTCCTTGTCAGGTGTAGGCTCAGAATTTAGGCATTATTATTGTCTGAGGGGAGTCTGAGGACCTACTCCTTAAATTGCAGTTGCAATCAACTTCCAAGGAAGCTACAGAAGAAGGCCTGATTGAAGGAATGTCTGGGTGCCCCTCAAGTTGGATAGGCTGGGGGTCCTCTGGGCCATTGCTTGTTTTTGCCTCGGAAACAAGGGGACATCTGCTCACCTTTAGTCCTTCTTCCTAGGCAGGAACACATCGCCTCTGTGTTCCCCTGCCACTTGGCTTTATATAATCACAGACTTATGTACTGAGTTACATGATCTCTCTCTTCCCTTCCAAGTGTCTGCAAGTTCTGGTACCCTGTGTGATCTTTCATCCCATCCCCAGAACTAAACCTACTACCTAACACACAGTAGATAGTAAACAGGTATTTGTAGGTTTTTGAACTGCAAAGATGTGTCCCAACATTGCCCTTCAGCTGCCTGGCCAGGGCTGTGACCCGCAGTGAACACGGAAGAAATAATGTCGATTGATTGACGAACGAATTCACGGGCTAAACTTTTTCCCTTGAATATCTCAGAAGTCTGAAAAAAAAAAAAGTTTAGTCTAGCATCTTACAGCTCTGGGTTTTTACATCTTTGAATGTAAAATTCATGATGGTCTGATCTGAATGCTCGGCAACTTGCCTAAATGTGAATTTCCTCCGTAGGACAATTAATACCTTGCTTTGCAGTGAATAGAGAAAGAAAAACCCACTTGAGATGGTAGAGCTTGCCCGGAGCATCATCCTTGAAGTGCATATTGTTTTTTAAGATGTTTTTAGCTCTCCTGGAACCACACAAATTGATCTGTTTTCGGTTGTGGTTGAATCCCCCAAGTCAGCAGTTTTGGCCACAGGTGCAGGAGAGGAGGATGGATGGAGGACCTTAGCAAGCAGAGAAGTTGGAAGCAGAGTGCCCTGGGAACAGGTTATAGATCTGAGCTAACCCAAGTCCTGTCTCCTCCTGCTGCCCCAGGACAATGCCCACCTGCGGGCAGGTGCCACTCCAGCATCTCAGTGGGAGCACACCGCCATGCTTAGGGATCTGCACAGCACGTGTTTTGGGAAGTGGCCTGGTCTGAAGGTCTAAAGACCAAGTCTCCATCCTGTTCATAAGGAGCTGTGGGCCTTTGCCAAGTCATGGAAACGCCCTTCCTTAATTACACTCTTTAGAAATGAGGTGCTCCAGGCTAAGGAGTATTTTTCTGATTCTCCAGTAATATTTCTACACACAGTTTTTTTTTCAATATTAGAAAGGATGACTAGAAAACCATACCTTTTAGTCAACACATTGGGATTGTTGTTCAGTCACTTAGTCATGTGCAACTCTTTGCAGCTCTGTGGACTGCATCATGCCAGGCTCTCTCATCCTTCACTTTCACCGCAGTTTGCTCAAACTCCTGTCCTTGAGTCAGTGATGCTATCTAACCATCTCATCCTCTGTCACCCCTTTCTCCTTTTGCCTTCAATCTTTCCCAGCATCAGGGTCTTTTCCAGTGAGTCAGCTCTTCAAATAAAGTGACCAAGTTATTGGAGCTTGAGCTTCAACATCAGTCCTTCCAATGAATATTCAGGGTTGATTTCCTTTAGAATTGACTGGTTGATCTTCTTTCAGTCCAAGGCACTCTCAAGAGTCATCTAACAGCAATTCCAAATAAGAATATGGATCAAACCTGGCCTCCAAACTTATATTTTGATTACCAAAACCACTATGACTTTATGAAGTATCAACTTGTTAATAATTTCAGGTCATGGTTGATTTTTCATTGCTTTCACATTCATACAGTTGTTTATTTGCTGTTAGAAACTCAGTGATGAATAGTTTCATATCTTTTAAGCTAAGGAAAGGAAAGCTGTTTTAACACAGTCACCTATTCCATTTACTCTCCAGAGTGATCTGGAGCTGGCAGGACAGGGGGCAGCCTCAGTGTGTCTGTGACGGAGAGCTGGGTCCAGTGATAGTCGGGTTTAAATGCTGCACTGATGTCGAGAACCACATTCTTTTCCTCTGCTCATTTTGTGCCTCTGCTACCTTCATATTTCATCATTAATATAACCCACAGAGGCCAAATTAGCTTTTAGCAGATAAAGTTGCAAACATAGTTCTTTAAAACATAAGTAAGCAAAGACAGTTATCAGTTGATAATTTTTAAATTAAGCCATAATAGGTTGATTTTTTTTAAAATTTTGTATTGGGATATAGCTGATTAACAGTGTTGTGATGATCTCAGGTGAATGGCAAAAGGACACAGCCACACGTATGCACGTATCCATTCTCCCTCAGATTCCCCTCCCATCCAGGCTGCCACATAATACTTTTTTAGATAGACTTTTAGAAGCTGATCAAAGAATATGCACATTTTATTCTATTTGCTATACATTGCTGAATTACTTTTGAAGAGGGGTTTGTCAGTTGTGGGTCATAGTAATTTGATTTTGTTTGTAATCAGATGCTAATATTTGCTCTATTGCTCCCCCACCCACCCAAAGAACTATTTTTTTCATCTTTTTTAGTTTGTTATAAATCAGACTGTTCAGGCTTTCCCCTCACTCCCTTTAGAGGTTCTCAAGGCAGAACAGCAGTTATATAACTATGTGACATGATGCCAGCTTCCCCAAGGATAGATTTATTTGCCTTGTTTGTTGTCAAGGTGAAGAATTAAACATCCTCCTGTAGATTAGCATTTGTGTCTCTTGTCCTGGGTCCCACTCTGCCTGTAATGATATCTAAGATGTTTACTTGAACTGCAGATTCTTCCTGTAGAGTTGGGTGCTTAAGTCTCTTCTTCATGTAACTAACCCCACCTGACAGGTGACTGTTTTTGTTTGACCCATTCTTTATGTTAAAGACTCACGTGAAACAGTGTACCCTATCTGAAGTTGTATAAGTGATTCATCCTTAAGAAACTATCTTACAATAAAATAAGGGAATGTAAGGCATCTTTCATATCTCTCAATCTGCTTCTTGATGGTATTTTTTTTTTCTTTTTACATTATTTCTTTTATGAAACTTTCCACCATTGTCTGGCCTTTGAACGAGTTCCAAAGGTTGGGTGCAATTGATTGAGTCTTACTATTTTTTTCTGATGTTCTAATGCTGTTTGGAAGAGTTTGTTCCCATCTGAGGCCAGGTGAAGATGAATGATGCTCCCACATCTTGGGGTTCTCACTTTAGGCACCTCCATTGTGCCATCGAATAAAAAGGGAACAGGTGTGAAAGAGGACGAGCCTTGGACAGTGCCTGCCTCCAGAACCCACAGAGGGTGGTGGAGAGTAGTTAAGATTGTGCTCTGGGGACCAGAGTGGTTGGGGTCACCTGTGGCTGGGTGACATGGGTAAGCCTTGTGTCAAGTGTGTCCATTTGCAGTGATCACACTGCCCGGAGAAATAATTCACACAAGTAGAATGAGCAGAGGACTGGGTTACAGAGGTAAAAAGAAGTCAGCTGGGTGAAATGTGTCAAGAAGTTTATAAAAATTGCTACATGCATGCTGACAGTGTAAACTTTCAGCCTTGCAGCTAGGAAATGAAAAGAATGCTTAGTGCTCTAAGTCGAAGGAGGCGACGCTGAGGAGCTGCCCTCTGAAGGCCTTTGAAGGCAGGCTCTGTATCCCTTGGCGGAGGAGTATGGGGTTAGGCGTGGCTCGCCTGGTGGCATTCAGCCTCTTGGAAGCGGAGGCACTGACTTCACGTCCCTCTTGGACCTGCTGATGCTCTTCCTTGTGAAGACCGACACTTGAAGAAGAAGCCCATTGATCCCACAAGCTCTTCCCACCCAAACTTTTCGAAACATTAGTTGGATCTTTCAAGTAGATGCCATGTTTGGATCCCATAGACCAATAAATATTCCAAGGCTAATGTTCTGTCTCAACTAGAAAGACTTGATTCTTAGACTTTGGAAACAATTTCAGGACATAGCGATGTAGGTAATGAGTGACATGTTGGGAAAGCATTGTAAACAAAACTTGTATTGTTGGAGGATTCCCAAGGACTCAAATGTGTGCTCACCAACCAGTCAGACAAATCCTGGGTGTTGCCTTCACAGAGCGTGCTGTGAGCCCTGTAGATTGAAGGAATGTTTTATGGTCCCTTAGATGGTAATGCCAGCTTTTTCCTTAAGTGCTCAATACAATCATGACTCATCTAACTTCAACCAGGCTGAGCCTTTAGGTCCCCTTAGCTGATCAGCATCTGTCTCCTCTTGAATTCTGAAGGTTTTCCCATCTGAAGATCTCCTTATGATTTGACCAGATCTCCTTCCACTTTAGGTATTGTGTTCTGCTTCCACACAGAAAATAATTTCTGACTCCGTTCCACGGGGTTGGAAAAGAAGTCTGCAAGTTTTATTCATTCACACCCAAGGAACAAATCAGCCAAGTGTTACGGAAGTGTGTTTTCACGCCTTCTGGAAACCACCTTCTGGAAGTTTTTCTATAGAGCTTCCTCCAGTGTCTCTGGGGCTCAGAGGAACTTGGCCCTCATGGGAGCCCTCACACTCCTAGAAGTTTCTAGAATCACATACCACCAAATAGGACATGGCCTGATATTGAAGGCATCATCGTACTCTGGGCGTTAGTCATTTTTCACTTTCATAATTCTTTTAAAATCTGTTATAATAAATGTTGGAAGATGGCAATGATTACAGACAGTGACTATTTTTATAGGGTATTAAATAGACATTTATTATGTTTATTTCTCAGTTCTGTAGACTTTCTTCCTTAGAGCAATTCTAGATCTACAGCAGAGTTGAGCAAGAGTTCCCACGTTTTCCTGTTCCCCCATGAGCAGCCTCTGGCTCTGAGGAGTATGATGTTGCCGTTGCTAGGTCTACATTGACACATCATTAGATCTGTTTTAAGAAACTGGAAAATAACATATTAATTGTTATTAAATGACTGTCTATTGGTTTTCTAGATAAATTATGCATATTTCACCCAAGGGAGCTCATTTCATCAAGTCTTTGTAAAATTGTTGAGAAAATATATCTCCTGAGACCACATAAATTTAGATAGACTTACCCTCTCCAACTATAAAAGTTCAGCATAAAAATATCTTTTCATTGGGCAGAGTGTTTTTAGGTCTAAAATATGACTTGGCTTTCAACTTGGTGGTGGATAATCTGAAGAGCTGGGATTGCCACGATGCAAGAGCTTCAGTTTATTTTCCCAGTTTTGTAAGCAAAAGGTTTGAGTTGTCTGTCGCTTACCAGGATTCAATAAAACTTGACTTAGTTAATTTGAAACAATGTTCTGATATATTTTTGTGCATGTATTTAGAAAGATTAAGTTTTCTGAAATACATTTTAACCATGTGTTAAATATTTCCAGTTCTTCTATGAAAATTCATTTTAATAGTGAGTTTTAGAATAAAGCCATTTTACTCCCAATTTAACTTAGTTTTTTCAATATCAATAGGCCATTTAGTCATTTCATTTTTTTTCTTTTGGAATTTGTGAGGAATAATTAAACGCTTTAATCAGAAACTGAGCCTTCATTCAACACATGAAGTCATAACTTGATAGCATTTCATATTGCGTGGGTGCGTAACTGCAGATTTACTAAGATGCTTTTTTCTTTCCAGAGTGTTGCTATAGCATGTTTTTCCAATTCCAGATGGCTTCAGCAGCACAACATATTTCTGTCTTGATGTGTGTGTGTGTTTTTTTTTTTCTCTCAACAGCCTCCCCTTTGCATAATGCTTTATGTACATTGGACCTTGCAGCGTCTTCTTTTTGATTTCTAGCCTTTGTTGTTTCTAATGTTGCAAATGTGCTTATAGAGGCTCCTTTGCATCCTTTTGGGAGGAAGGCAAGGCACATCTAAACAAACAAAGACAAGATTGGGTAAGCTGGGGAGCTCTGTATCTGAAGGTCAAGGGTGGAGCCCTGGGGCTGGAGGAATCAGAGATAGAGCCTTGCTTCCCTTGGCATCTGGGAGGGTTCAGGGTGAAAAGGAAGGCAGGCCCAGGGACCTTCATCCTGGAGTTGACTCCATGGTTACTTCTTGGAAAGACCCTCTGGGGTTTGTTTTCTGCCTGTTCCTTCTAAATGAAACCAATTCCTTGGCCCTGAGGACCGAAATCATGATTCAGTCCCGAGTGGTCCTCAGACTGACAGCAGAATGAGACAGAGATGCGCAGAGCGGTACAAGGCCTGGGAAGATGCTCCTAAAGGGATGGGCTGGGGACAGCCTGACCTGAAGCTGTCCCCTCTTTGAGGATCTCTGACTGTGAGCTGCACAGAGAGAGAGGAGGTCACTTAGGAACAGGTGGCATTCTGAGGGATGCTGAATCGTGTTTCCGTGTTTCTCACAAGGGCTTCTGGCCTTGGACTTGAGTGTCTGTGGCTTGAGTGATCCCTCATAAGATTGCATGTTCTCTGATAGCTTTAGGAAGATCCTCGGCACATGACTCTGGGTAACTGCAAAGAGACCTGTAGTAACACAACTAGGGTTGCATCTGAACTTGGAAAGTAGATTGAGAGGAGATTTGGGGACCTCGAGTGCAGGTGGAGGGGTTTAGATTTTGTGTGTTTGGGAAGCATCATGTTAGTGATAGAATCTCCTTTAACCCAAACATCTTCAGGTGGTATTTTAAGGCTGTGATGCAACCAGACATGTGTGATGACTCCTACGCTTTTGGAAGAAGCTTATCAACCTGGATGGTGTCTGGTTACTCAGAGCATCTCTGACATGAATGTAGCTGACTCCATGGTACCTGCACAAGATTGTCAAGGACTTGGATTTGCTGGAGTTGTTGAACCACACGAATACTTCACAAGAGTCCCAGGAGTGGTGTGATATGTACTGAAAGAGAACGAGGCTGAGAAATTCCGCCTCAGGGCCTAGCAGTCGGGAAGGATGGCAGGACACCACCCAGACACCTCCTGGGTTCTGTTCACCTTGGACCTCAGTGGGGAGTGGGTGGCTGGGCGGACCTACTCCACCACACACTACACCTAAGGAGCTAACCTGTTGGCTAATATTTGAGTAGTTTCCTTAGTGAAATACAAAACCCAGTTTGAATTTCAACAAGGAGAGACTTTATTCCAAGGACCACGGGAGAAGGGCGGATGCTCTGGCTGTAAGACCCACCAGCGTCTCAGAGGTAGAGAAGATAGAGCTTCACTTTCATGGGGTGGGGAGAGGGGTAAACAAGTAATGGGGGTGCAGGCCTAACAGGACAGCCCAGTGGTTTTCCCCGAGGGCAGTCTGCTCTCTGGAGCCCCTCGGGGAGGACTGTCGCACTCCCAGTGTCAGGTCCTGGGCCTGGAGGGCAGTGTCTGACTACAGTTTGGTTAAGTCGTGTCGGTGGGTGTTTCGTCTTGATTGGTCACTGGGGACAATCAATTCACCTTCCCACAAAGAATGGGAAGGTGGAGCATGCTTGTGCAAGGTGAACAAGGGGGACTCTGAATCTCACTGGGTGACAGCGGGAGGAAGCTTTTGTGAACTGAGCTTTTTCTGCAATATGAAATGGGGAGACTTTCTTTCTTTCCTTCTTTCTTTTATTTTGATGATATTACTATTTTAATAACATTAGTTTTGACATCTATTTGTACATGTGTTTAAATGTGACTTTCAGCCCCGGGGCCATAGCAGTTGGGTATTAAACCGTCCTTCCAGGAAGTGAGCAAAGCTGTTAATAGCAGACATCCTACCACCAGAAGTTATCTTATGCATTGTTGGGAAAAATAACTAAGCATTTATATTTTTCATTGCACACCTATGGATTGGTTTAGATTGAATAGCTCAAATGAAGCAAATACAGGGAGATGTCCTGTATACAGATATTCTACCATGATAGGTATACCATATATATTGTGAAAGGATGAAATTTTGACTGCATGTGCGACCTGGATCTGTTTCTGACTCCCTGAATCCAGAGGGTGAGCAGTGCTCAGTGTTCTCTGGGGAGGTGGGGTGGGGGCCTTCCCTCATGTGGGCTGTGTTCCGGAAGCACAGGCTCAGGTAAAGCTCAGTGACTCCTAAAGCGTGTTTCTAAGATGCTGTGTTAGCTCCATCAGCAACTTTTGGTGCCTGCGTTCTACCAGGCACTGGATCAGGAGCCAAAATGAATAAACACAGCATGACCTTGATGTGCAAGTCTGAACCTGATGATCAGAACGGCTCTGTGCAAACCCCAGGGAGACTCAGAGAAACAGAGGACCCACAGGCTATGCTGGGGAGGACCCACGTCTCAGGGCCTTTGAGCCCTGCCTGTCCCCTGTCCTCTGTGGTCCCCTGTCTGTGCACTGGCTGCAGAGGGAGAGCTGGGGAGGCTGAGCAGTCAGGGGATGGCCTGAGGGTAAACACAGTGCCATGTGAGTTTTGGCCTAAAGCAGCATTTCTCAGAGATGCGTAGGCAGGATGATCAAAAGGCATTTTAGAAGTGTATTCGTGGCTGACTTTTCATCCTTGTGCTGAAAAATGAGGCCTGAACTTTTCACATAACCCGGCTCTTGCTGCTTTCGAGAAGGGCCCCATGGGTCTGTGGTGTGGGACCACGTGTGGTCCATTAGGTCCCAAGTCTCGGCTGGAGGGAGGATCAGTCTAAATGCGTTGCTTCTTGTTGTCCAACATAATTTTGCTCATATCTTATGAGACGGTTTTTATGTAGTTAGGGAGCTTTACAGTCAAGCCTCAGGAAGCACCGGGCTTCAGTGAACCCTTCCCCAGCTTGGGCAGGCTGCCTTCTGAGTTCTGTGGGATCCTGCGGGGGTGACCTGAACCTTGTGCGGACAGTCATGTACATTTTGTTCAAACCTCACCCCCTAGGGCTTCCTCGGCTTCTGAGAAGCTGAGGAGACTGAGATAAACAGGGCTGGAGAGATTTGCGAAGTGGTGGCTAAAGTGTGGGAGTGTGTGACCATGAAGTTGCTAAGAGCTGGAACGAACCGCTGAGTTGCGCTTTGTTATCTGTCCCTGGAAGCATTTTACAGATGGGACATCATCTTATCAGTTTGAAGAGCTTGATGTCTGTCTGGCCCACTGGCTCGAGGAGGAACTCTGATCTCTGGCTTCCTTCTCCCCAGACACTGATTCTCCAATAGGGGATGTGAGTCTATTTTGATTTGCAGTGTGTTGGCTCAGAGCTTTATTTTTTGGTTGCAAGTTCTGGAAACAAACCAAATCTTGATTAAAGAAAGTGGGTGATTTATTGGCACTTCCTCAATCATGACAAGCCCTGGGGTCCAAATCTCATGTCTTTTTCTGTTTCCTGACCCTGCTGACTACTGTACGGGTGTCATTCTTAGGCAAGCTGTTCTTCCAAATGCTGGCAAGTGGCACTTCTGTGCTAATAGACTTCAGACTTGTGGTTCCCATGAAAGAAATATCTCTGGGACCTTGGCAGGTCCGGAGCCGTCTGGGAAAGGAGAGAGAGCCTGCCGTGCGGAAGACAGTGAGCACTGTCTCCAGACTTCTGAAGGCTTCATAACCAAGATCCCATGGACGTTGCCTTTGGAGGCACGAACGTGAGAAAGAGTTAGGAGCAGGTGGTTGGAAGAGGGCCAAAGAATTTTGGTTCAGTAAAAGGAAAAACTTTACCGTTTAAAGTTCTTCCAAGATGAAATGTTATCTTGGATGATCTAAAGTTCCCTTTTCCTAGGGGAGTCTGGTGTATGGAAGGGGTTCAGCAAGAGGTGGAAAGTGAAGCTGGGGGTTAAGGTCTCAGATCCATGGCAATAGATTAGTTACTAAACTTCATGTATACTTATCCAGTGCTTTGAAAAGCTGAAAGAACTTGTATGATGCATGCCAGGTATCCTGAAATCTGTTTCCTGTGATTTTGGCAACTTATACTCACCAATGAGCTTGTCTGCCCATATTCTAGAATTTTCTTCCTGGGGCTCCTCCAGGACAGATCCTGAGAACCTCCTCTCACAGAAAGAAAGGTGAGAGCATGGAGGACCCAGCATTTTCTGTGACAGAGTGATTGAATTCAGAGTAGTTCTGTGACTCCAAGTCACAAATCCAACATACATTTTTGGTTTACTTAGGCTTTTCTTTTCAACAAAACAATCAAATGATTGTGGACTTAGGACATTGGATGTATTCAATTAAAAACCTCATTCTTTTTGAATAATTATGGAAACTCTCCTCTGAATCCAAACCTTTAATCTTCTCTGCTGAGCAAGATGCAATTTCCTGTTCAGATCAGTGAGGAAAAATGGTCCAGGTACTGGGGCTTCAATTTCCCATGTTATCTATGTCTAGGAGAAGACTCTTGAGCATCCCTTGGACAGCAAGGAGATCAAACCAGTCAATCTTAAAGGAAATCAGCCATGAATATTCATTGGAAGGACTGATGCTAAAATTTGAAGCTCCAATGCTTTAGCCACCTGATGTGAAGAGCCGACTCATTGGAAAAAACTCTGATGCTGAGAAAGATTGAGGGCAGGAGGAGAAGAGGGTGACAGAGGATGAGATGGTTGGTTGGCATCACTGACTTGATGGATATGAGTTTGAGCAAACTGTGGGACATAGTGGAGGACAAAGGAGCCTGGCGTGCTGCAGTCCTTGGGGCCTCAAAGAGTCGGACATGACTTAGTGACCGAACAACAGCAATTAAAAGCTTTATGTTGATCCAATTAAAAATACTCTTAATTTTCTTAATATAATATAATTAAAGGATTTTTATGATGAAAAACTTCATAAAGCTATATAAAGGCCAAATATCTCTGGGGAGAAATATTTATCAATAACTTACAAAAAAGAAGTGCAAGTTACCAATTAGTCATACAAAAATAAAGCCAAATCCATTCATGATAAAAATGTAATTAAAATGATAAGAAGACCCCACACCTCACCTGTTGAAACATAAATGGCAAAGACAACAGACCAATTTGGAAGTGTTGAGGGTGAATTTAACAAGGCGCTCCTAGACGGAGCATGGGCTTTCCCTTTTTTTTTCTTGAGGAAAGTATGGTATTAACTGGGTTGCCCTGGTGGCTCAAACAGTAAAACATATGCCTGCAATGCAGGAGACATGGGTTCAATCCCTGGGTCAAGAAGATCCCCTGGAGGAGGTATGGCAACCCACTTCAGTATTCTTGCCTGGGAAATCCTATGGACAGAGGAGCCTGGCTGGCTACAGTCTGTAGCATTGTAAAGAGTGGGACACGACTGAAGGGACATAGCATGCAGCACACACGTGGTATTAACTATTGAAATTCAAAATATGCCCACTTTATCTTCCAAAAAGATGACCTGCAGAAATACTAGCAAGATAACTAGATGTGTGTGTAAGATTGTTGAAAAAGGGGGAGGAGGCAGGAAAGGGGGACAAAAGGGGTGGCCTTACAGACGTCTCTTGCCACCTATAGATGCCCAGACATTACGGGACTTTTCCCTGGGCCTCAGAGAAGGGAG
>SJYV01042269.1:0-67480 GCA_006410875.1 Neotragus pygmaeus | reverse complement strand
CAAAAAAAAAAAAAAAAAAAAAAAGAGAGAGAGAGAGGAAGAAAGAAGAGTTCAGATGAATTAAGCTCTGAGACTTCTCATGGATGGCTACCAAATTGGAAAAGCCACAGTTGTTGGAGTGCTGGAGTTTGGATTCAGAGGTCCAGGAGATTTTGACATGTGACCAGTTGTCAGGACACTGACCTAGGTACACACACATGGGCATGTCATGAACATGAGCAAACTGCTAATTGCTAGAACTGACATACACAGAACATCAGGGGAGCAGTGTCTGTGATAACTAAAGAAAACTCAGTGCTGCTGGTGCGGTTACCCGGCTCGCTCCCATGGACGATCCTTTGCTCTGCCCTCACTGGTCTGCATGGACTACATTAGGGTGCTTTTCTGCCCTTATTCTCCTGGGTTGGGTGGCCATGGAGAGGTGCTAGCAAGAGATGAGGAGGGTAGGGTGGGACAGAAGTTGAGTGCCGGTTTCTCTCCTCTATTGATCGCCCCCTGCTGCTCTGCTGTCCTTTGTACCTTTTTTGAACCCAGACTGTAGCCCTGGATGTAGTCCTTCATCACCCGATTTGACTGTGTCTCCTGTGTTCTGTTAGGACCTTGATTGACAAAGTCTTCCTTATTGGTGGCTGAGAGATGGCACCTGTGATGAGGAAGATGATTGCTAAATGGGTTATGCTTGGGCTCAAAGAACTAGGAAAGTAGACATCTATGGGCCCTGTGTGAACATTCTTTGTTTCTGCCCCATAGCGATGAGGGCATGCTGATTAGTGCAGACAGCCATGGAGGATTCTCTGGATTTCCCAGTGAGGACATGTCGACACACTTCATATCATCTAGGTTTTCTTGGTCAGCCCCCTGTCAGAGATGCATCAGAATGGGAGTTCCACCTCATTCGGACTCACTGGGAATTCTGGTCTTGTGTGTTCATCTCAGGACCTTCTCTGTTGGGCTTCTGAAGATACAGGAAAACCTAGGATGGAGCTGATCCCTCTGGGAACTTAAAATGTTGGGGGACAGTCGAGACATAGTGGGTACATGCAGAGGTCTGCACAGGCCCCCTGGGAGCACAGCCCAGGAGGTGACCCCCTTCAGATCAGATGCTCAGGAGATGGCTTCCTGAGGATGGCACTTGAGCCAGTCAAGACGGAAATGCAGGACACTGTGGGTTTTGGTACAAAGGTGGTGAGAGAACAGGGAAAGAAGCAGCAGTGGGAGGGTCTGCCGGCAGGTGATTGCACCTGGACTCTGAGTGCGGGCAGAGGTGGTGGATGGAAGGGCAGGAGCAGCAGGGTATGTGGTCCCCATGGCTCTCAACCCTCTTATTTCCACACCTGTGTCCAGCACTGGAGGAAGATAAACACCCGAGGGGGTGGACAGGAGCTGAAGGCCTGCCGTGGGGAGTTAGGTGCTCTTGATGAAGGGCTTTGGGGGAAGGGAGGAAGCGTGGAGTGATTTGGAGCTGCAGAGAGGCCCAGAGCAGGGACCAGCAGCCTCACCCATTGCAGGAGGCACCAGGGTGTCCACCTGGCCTCTTCTCCCCGTCTGTTGAGCTTATAGACTCCTCCAGCACCAGCTCCGAGTTCTTATTAATTTGCGGAGAAAAGAAACACCTCCATTGTCTAGAGTCAGAAAAATGTGTTTAGAATCAAAGGAACAAAGACTGAGTGTATTGCCTGGGAGAGGATGCTGTCAAGCAAGCAGAGTGGCCAGGAGTTGCAGTCACCTGGGCTCTGCCAGTGATCGGGGCTGATGGTGACCCTGAGCAGGACGTGGGCAAGTTCCCAACAAGCCACAGCAGGACTGGCCACTCATTTCTATCCAGAACATACAAGACTTATGCTACTCCATTATAAATACTTTGGGGACTGGCGTGTAGTTTTGAATTAAAATCCTATTTCTGTTAAATATGACATTTTCAGCTCCTTTACCTTTTCCTGTTAAAAAGACTTTGAATTATTTATTTGCCTCATTTTAAAAATTGCAACATGGTTTGGTTAGCGAAAGAAGACTCCAATCTCACCATTTAATAGTGTTTTCATATCAGTAACTTCCTTCAGAATAGTTACTGGCAAATTTGCAAATTGATTCTTGTTATTCGATTATTTATAACTTCCTTGTCCTCCTATTTCTTTTTTCCTCTTATCAGTCTCATTTACCTGTTATTAAGACTTCCACATTGAATTTTCTTACTGCTAGAAGAAGCAAGATGATGTTTTTAAAAGTCATCTTCACATCAATTTTTATGGTAATAATTTTAATATTTCTCCTTTTTGACATATCCATTATCAGGAACCTGTGTATATCATAATAAATATTATTTCTTGTATGTTACATCAATGTAGTTCAGTGAACAGGTGTTTATCCATCTTCTGCTGTGTCAGGACATCGTCCTGGGTGCTGGGGGTGCAGGGGCATGGTTTATAGTTTCTGTCCTGAGTGGCTCACAGGTTTCAGGTCGCCACCCTCACCACCAGGGTTTTCACTGTGAGAGGTCCACCCTCCCTCCTCCCCTCCCCTCTTCCTTCCATCCCAAAGCAGGATTTTTGTGTGCCAGTAAGCATTCCAATTCAAGTCTGCTTTAAAATGTGTGTGTGTGTGTGTTTTAACACATTGTGGGCTGGACCCTCAGGCTGTGAATGGTGTAGTCTGGCAGGTGGAGTGGGTCCTGGGCTCACCTGGAGGTGAGATCACCTGGGCTCACCTGGAGCCTCCGTGGAGTCTACAAAACAGAGGCAGTGACAGCTGTTAAGGTGACTCTGTGACAAACACTGACACCTCTGATTCCTAGCAAGCTACAGATCGGTTCAGTCCACTGTGTCTCTTACATTCCTCCATCCTGGCTCGTGTGTTTGATGTTATTTGCTGGGGCCAAATAGTGCTTTTTCCAATGAAATGGCCCAATTATTGCTGTCTGGAGGAGGCTTCCAGAAGACGAGTTTTTGGGGCCCCAGGATGTGTTTCAAAAGAAAAAGAGTAAGAAGAAGAAGGCTGGAGATTGCTTTCCTTTCCAGGTTATATTTCTGGGCAGTCTGCTTCAAAAATTAACAGGTTCCAGCTGAAGCTGAAAAAATACAGCAACAAACTTTAGTTCTCTATCTGCAGCGGGAAAAAAGAGTTATTTGCTCTTTAGGATTCATTTGTGCCAAGGGAGGGTGGATTAGCTTAGAAATGCAGAATCACCTCTGCATGGTACCCTTTTCTGTAGAAGGTGATCACCACCAGTGGTCTTCATCCCCCTTTCTTTGGCTCCTGGTTACCTGTTCACGTGAAACTTTAATCCTTACTGATGAGGGAGGTGGATGTTATTCAGTTGTGGGCCATGGTGTGATTTATGCCAAATAGTTGAAGTTTGATTTTGAGAGATTCCTCACCATTTGGGGGCTTCCCAGGTGGAAATAGAGGTAAAGAATCTGCCTGCCAATGCAGGAGATGCAAGTTTTATCTTTGGATTGGGAAGATCCTCTGAAGTAGGGAATGGCAACCCACTCCATTATTCTTGCTGGGAAATCCCATGGACAGAGGAGCCTGGTGGCCTACAGACCATGGGGTTGCAGAGAGTTGGACATGACTGAGCGCAATCTCCATTTTTAACTGAAGAAGAAATGGAAGAAAATGCTGGAGTCCTGAGGGTGAATTCTATTTAAAGAACTCAACTGGAAGCCTTTTGCTCCCAGCTATTTGTCTCCAACCCCAAGTGGAAGTTGAACTTTGTCCCTAGATCATGCCCAGTTAGTGCTAAACCCACCTAGGAGTTGTGTCCAGAAGAGAAGTGGCCTCTGGACAGCTTAGGAGGTCTGCAAAGTCCTTTAAACTCATCCTACCTATGATTTAAGTACTGCTGATTCAACTGGCCTCTAGTAGCATTAAAAGGTTATTCCTGGCATATTTCTTCTCTGGGACAGGAAGTTGTTGCTCAGTTGTATCCAACTCCTTATGACCCCAAGGACTGTAGTGCGCCAGGCTCATCTGTCCATGGAATTCTCCAGGCAAGAATACTGGAGTGGGTTGCCATTTCCTCTTCCAGGGGATCTTCCTGACCCAGGGATNTGGCATATTTCTTCTCTGGGACAGGAAGTTGTTGCTCAGTTGTATCCAACTCCTTATGACCCCAAGGACTGTAGTGCGCCAGGCTCATCTGTCCATGGAATTCTCCAGGCAAGAATACTGGAGTGGGTTGCCATTTCCTCTTCCAGGGGATCTTCCTGACCCAGGGATCAAACCTGCATCTCCTGCATTGGCAGGCGGATTCTTCACCACTGAGCCACCAGCCATGAGATGGGAAGTTGAGGCTTAGATGTTGGTGGATTTGTCCCATGCAGCTCTATTCAGGTTCACATTTTGACTTCCTCTTAGTTGCCACCAAATAGGAGTACGGTTGTGAGAATCAATGTTTAAAGATAGACACTGAAAGCACATTTCCCCACTTTCTTTGTGTGGTATGTATGGTTAAGAAATGTCTTTCCATCCACCAAAGCTGACCAAAGCCTTATAGAACCTCTTGTGGTGATGTAGAATTTGCATTGAATCCATCTGTAAGAAGGAAATGGTTAAGAATTGGACTTTAACTTCATATACCTTTTTCTTCCAAGAGAAGCTCCCTAGAGTGTAACTTCATCATGACAGAAAGATTCATGATTCAAGAAGCTTTCTTGTTTCTTGCCTCTTCCTGGATGCCTAAGTGGAAATTATTACCCAGATATTGTTTTTCCAACAGATATCTTTGTCTCATCCCTTTTAAATATTCTTCTTTGTAGCCATGTCTTTATGTGAGCCAGACTGAGCATTGCAGAGTCATCTGTTTGGTGAAAGCCATTGAACATTTACACCACGTGTCAGACATGACAGCTTTTCTCAAATATCTCTGTCTCCAAGGGTAAGAGAGGTCCAGCGTTTCATCCCTTCATTCATTCTGTACCATTGTCACATGATTGTCATGTGAAAGGTACTCTCCTGGGCTCCCAAAATCACAGCTGACACACAGTCCTGCTCTTAAGGGGCTTACAGTCCATTCAAAAGGGTGATGAGTTTACAGGGTGAAATACTTCAAGGTCACAAGGAGCCAGATCATAAATGTGATGGGTATTCAGAAATGTAAGTGATTACATTTCCTTAGATTTAGTTAAAGAACCCACCTGCCAATGCAGGAGATGTAAGATACCCAGGTTTAATCCCTGGGTTGGGAAGATCCCCTGCAGGAGGGCACGGAAACCCATTCCAGTATTCTTGCTTGGAGAATCCCATGAGTTGGACATGACTGAAGCGACTTAGCATGCATGCAGTTTGATTTTAAAATGCAAAATGTACAAATACCTGTTATGAGAAAAATTAATATTATTATTTAAAAGGTGACTATTCTCCCTCCTTCAACCCTTCCTTCCAGAGGTTAATGGTCTGATGTTCTTCCAGATACTTTCTGTATGTATAGAGGGCTGGGGAGTGGAGGAGGTAAGACTCAGCCTGACTGGGATTAAATCCCAGTTCACCTTGACCTTGGGCAAGCTGCATATCCTTTGTGAACCTTAGTTTCTTGAAAATGGGGGACCTTAAAAATATTAATGTCAACCTTATAGGCCTGTCATGTTGTACACAGTTGTCTAAGCCAGGTTTTGACCCATCGTTTTGTGCATATCTTTTTGTGTTAACTCCAATGAGCAACAACCATTCTTTGTGGTGCAGAGTTCTCAGTGTGGCAGTCTTACCAAACTGTTTTCTTACTGCAAGAAAGGTGTGCTTTTTTATTCAGAGAAGATTACTTTTTATTGGGTGATAGGAGCATTATCTGAAGGAGACAGACATTTGGGTAAGTTTGAAGTATGCTTTGGAATTTGGGACCCACGGTTGTGCAGAGGGCATTACAGGTTTGCAAAGAAAGAGGCAGGGATCTATTTACTCTTTCAGTAAATATTTACTGACTGCTTACTATGTTTACAAATGGGAATAGAAACTGGAAATAGAGTAGTGAACAGGAGGGAGTCTGTGTTCCAATGTGGCCGAGGGCCTGGTGGTGTGCATTTGGGGAATGGCTAATGGGGCTAGGGTGGGTAGAAGGGGCATGTCTAAGGACATGCATTGTTGTGTGAGCTCTTCCTGGGCACAGGCCAAGGGTAGAATGTTTTGCAACTGCCCATCCCTGTGGAAATGGCCCCAGTGACCTATTGATGACATTTGTGGAAGTAACTCAGCCTGAACAGAATCTTGATAGGAAGCGTCCAGCTGAGCCTCACTGGACTCAGGACTCAGACCTGCTTTGTGGAGTTAGACTGGGATGCCCAAACAGTCTCACTCTGAGGACTTTGGGGAAAGTTCTGACAATTATGAATCATCTAGCAAATCCATAGCCATGGGTCAGAAAAGGTCATCTACACTTGGAAATCTAGGAGATCCAAAACTTGCTCATTTTTAGTGACCAAAAATCAAATGCTGTCTCATGTCAGGTCATGAACTGATTAAAGCTTGTATCGTAAACTTAAACATGTTCCTGTAATGATCAATTTCCCCAGTAGAGCATCTCACCAATGATGTTAAGCTCCCTTAATTTTATGAGGCAAGAGAATGTGGTGGGTACTGAAAAGAAGGGTAGTAAGAGAGAGCAGGGACTTCCCAGGAGACTCAGTAGGTAAAGACTCTGCCTGCGATGCAGGAGATACAGGAGACGCAGGTTCAATCCCTGGGTCAGGAAGATCCTGTGGAGGAGGAAATGGCAACCAGCTCTAGTATTCTTGTCTGGGAAATCCCATGGACAGAGGAACTTGGCTGGCTGCATTCCATGGGGTCCAAGGAGTCAAACACGACTAAAGGGATTTAGCATGCATGCACAAGAGAGAGAGCAGAAAGCAGAGGCAACTGGGGATGGGATGAGGCTGGGGTCATGGCCTGAGTGTCCTGTGGTTTGTCCACTGCCAGGAGTGTGTGGTGCTCACCCCATCCTCAGTTATGCAGACTTTGAGTGGGACCAGCATTTGCAGTGATGAGGAAAGGACTGAGTGCAAAATCAAAGGCTGTGTGTCTAAGTTAGACCCAAGCAGGCTATCTGGCAGAGAAGCTGATTTTGAGGCATTAGTCCAGTTCCTCACTGTGTTGGACGTTGTTCTGGGAGCAAGCGTTTCACACTGTGGTCAGTGGGTGTTCCTCGTTACTGTGGTATCAGAGCATAAAGCTCAGACATAGTCGAGGGCTGAATTCATGCCATAAAAGGTGTGTCTACTTCTCCAGCACCAGAAATATTTGAAGGCAATAGCGATGGCTCCATATATGTCAGGGAAGAGGGTGTTCCCAGGAAGAAGCAGGCAGAATGTCAAAGTAAATTTATCAACATAAAAACAGTGCTTTTTAATAATTTTTCAGCCATATTAGTTGTTAAAGGAGAGACCACGCCGGGTAGCATCGTGTCCTGAGGGTGGAAGAAATAGACTTCACGACAGCAGCTGAACCGACTTCTTTTCATGCAAATGCACACAGCAGTCTGGGGAGGATGCTGCCAAGAATAATATAGAATATTCTGAAGCCTACAGTGAAAGCTTGCAAAAAAGAGAAATCTAATTTTACTGTGTTCTTTAAAGAAGGAAACTGTGGCAGGCAGTAAATTAATCCTGCTATTAAAAATGGTGCTGCCTACATGAAGCCTACACACACACACACACACACACACACACACACACTTATTCTCCACTTATAATGGAGTCCAGTAATCGTCCTGAATTATTTCAGGTTGAATGGCATGAACTTCCTAATAGTTGACTAGTTTTGGTATATTAAGCCATCAAGTTCAATCGTTCATCCTAATAGTTTAGACATACTGATTAATGGAGGGTTAGCTTTCCAAATTTGAAATCTTGCTGGATCTTATAGATGATAAAGTTGTGAATCAGACTTAGTATTAAAGATCTGCTGCTGCTAAGTCGCTTCAGTCATGTCCGACTCTGTGCGACCCCATAGACGGCTGCCCACCAGGCTCCCCCGTCCCTGGGATTCTCCAGGCAAGAACACTGGAGTGAGTTGCCATTTCCTTCTCCAATGCATGAAAGTGAAAAGTGTCTCAGTCGTGTTCGACCCTTAGCGATCCCATGGACTGCAGCCCACCAGGCTCCTCCGTCCATGGAATTTTCCAGGCAAGAGTACTGGAGTGGGTTGCCATTGCCTTCTCTGATGAAAAATCTAAGTAACTAGAAATCCAGCAAGAAACACTACCATATTATTAGGATTCTAAGCACATCTCTTAGGTTTTTCAAAGGAATTTGATGTAAAAATCCAACTATTGTGAACTGGTAGTCTAGTAGAATTTGTATAAATAGGAAGCTAAGTTACCTTTTGGGAAAATTACAGAAAAGTAGTGTTAATTAAAAGTGAAACAGAATTAATGAAATTAAGAATTAAAAACTGTAATTTAAAAGTTAGTATAAAATTAAATGACTATCAGCTCTCTTTAAAAATTTTTCTGAGGAAAATAAGCTTTAAATTCTTAAAGATGAATAGATTTAATCTTTATAGATTAAATAGATACAATCTTTATAGACTAAAGCTTAATTGTAATTAATATTAAAAAAAACTAAAAGATAAATCTGCATTCTGCTAGTAATAGACTAGTAGAGAGGTATAGTGGTCTAGTTATAAATTGTTACATTACCTAAAAGTGAGTTGACTTAGGTAAAGGATACCTTCCTCACATGAAAATGAATGTTATGTGAAGGATGATGAGTGATTTCTAGAGAAATCAGTAAATACCAAGATACAGACCTCAGTGACTCTGGCTGACCCCATTTACAACACTAACTCTCCTCATCAAGAGATTATGGCGGGTGAGCAAAGAAACAGTTTCAATGCTGCACCTTTTCTCTGCACTTACTTACCAAGCCTAATTTCTTATTCATCACAATAGTAAGAGAGCAGGTTCTATTTTGAGGAATTGTAGGAACTGTGGATTTAATTGCAGGGCCCTTTAGACTCAGTGAAACAGATCTATTTCTGAGTGTCCAGAAAGCTTAAGGAATTACGTATTGGTATAAAAGCTTTATTTACTCATTGCAGTCATGAGAGACCATCTGTGCTGTTACTCTCAGGATCAAGTTGCCTGGTCAACCTTGAGCATAGGATTTGCATTTTAAATACAACAGCTTTCTATGGATAAACTTGTAAACTGGTGACTAGTATATGAAATGATATTATTAAAGGAGGAAAAAATTAGCACTGTGTATTCTTTTTTTTTTTTCAACTTTTTATTTTTTTTATACTTTATTTTACTTTACAATACTCTATTGGCTTTGCCATACATCGACATGAATCCACCACAGGTGTACACGAGCCATTTTAAAATTTGTTTTCTGCAAACTGTATAACCAGGGTTAAGCTTAGAGAACTCAGTTAAAATTTAATACTGTTAGTAATATTCAATCAGGTATATATTAAATTAATTAAAATAGAAAAGGGATCCTTTTGGTTTAAAATGAAAAAGGAAACAAATTTTTAAACTCACTTGGCTAAAAAAAAATCACACCAAGATTTTCACAGCTATCTGGTTCAACTCATATTTTACAGATTATTTCCCAGGCTGTATGGGATAAAAGTAGAAAACTCAGTTCAAAAGCTTTTATCCTTTACAAATAAGATGCTTTCACCTTAGGTTTCCTTAGATCCCTTAAAATTTTTAGTAAACAGAGTAGTGTTTATGATTTTCTGCTAATACAATTTGGTTTTATTCTCTGTAGTAGTCCTGTTTGCCTTGAAGCTTTACTCTAAAATTACATTCTTCTAACCACCTTCTATAATGGAAGTAATATCCAGTATTTAACTTTTTCCCAGCTTCATTGAGATACAATCGACATATAACATTGTGTCAGTTTATGTATTGATCTGATATATTTACATATTGCAAAATGATTACTTCTACAAGTTAGCTAGCTAGCACCTTCACCACATAATTACCATTTCTTTTATGTGATGAGGAATTGCTGTTTCTTATAGTATCTGAAACATATGAGTGATAGATTCAATGTTGACTGGCAGACTTCCGAGAACAAAGTCAGCTTTCATACATTTCTGGATAAAAAAGTAGTGTTAAAATATAGGGACTGCTTGTACGTGTGTTTTCTTATTTGACGAATACTTCTGTTCTCCTTTGTGTCTGACACGTGTGAACTCAGTGGTGGTGGTGCGTGGGGAGCAGAGGACAAGTGCTGTGTGGTAAGAGTGTGTGGTCAGTTGGCCGCCTTCTGAACTGTAGTGGAAGGGACTCCCTGGTGTCCTCCTTCTAGAAGAACTCATTTCTGCAACTTTCTGAAGGAAGCACTTGGAACCAGACCTCTGCTGGATGTGGAGGTCAGAGATACAGGAAGAGGGAAGAGAGTGATCTTGTCCTGTCTGTCAGCTGTCCTAAAGCATCACCACATGACATTTATAAGTTTCACCAGATGTGAAACACAGGAGTATGTCCTGGGGGAAAGAATTTTACACAAACAGGCAATGAATAAGGTGACTTGGCAGTCTTTCCTGTCTCTCATTTCTTTGATGGTTTGCTTCCTTAGGAAAAATCTGCAATTGTTGGGCTTTTTTTCTGCTGCATTGTAAATACTTTGCAGCTGTTTCTCTTGTCTTTACTGTTTTCTATAAAAATCACCATGGTTTTGAGAGGACATCCTTTTAAAAGCCATCGATGGCTTCGGAGAGCAGAAGGAAAGTTATCGAAAGGATAAATACAAAAAGAAGTCCTAGAATCACTGGCCTGACAGCACTGTTTTGTCTCTTGGTAGTGAAGTTGCTTATTCTGAATAATGTGTATCTACTGGTCTGGCAAGTTAAAATAAACAAAGCGTTTTGAGGCCGTTAAGGAGTATTTAGAATGTACTCAGTTGAGATGGAAGTTCTAAACATTTAAGCTCTGTCATCTTGCAGGCAATTCCTGGTGGGGGCCTCTTTGGCCTTGCTGAAGGGTGTGGAGGAAGAGAGGACACATTTTTGCTAAAAATTCAGCTCTGAGGGCACTTATTTTTAGTAACATAGTCTGAGATTATTACCTTCAATTATTGTGGAATTTAGAGTGTGCATAAATCTCTTTGTGATCATATAATACATTGTAAACTACTACACATGCATTGCAACACAATTATTTTTTATAAGTGTTATGTGGCCATCTTGAAAATTTCACATTTGCAAGAGATTTTCTCCCTTTCTATACTGATTAAACTCTAAGTTGTCAAAGTCACGTCTATGTTTTCTCCTACTTAGAGAGTTTTTCCTGAACTATTTTCACCTTTAGAAAATGAAATTTGTTAATGAGACCAGTCCAGTTGTCTATAGTTCAAATGACTGCACTAATGTTGATAATGCTCTTTACTTAATAACTTGTTATCGTGCAGTTTCTAATTGTGAGCTTTCTAAGCCTGGCAAGGCCTTTTTTGGGGAAAATTCCTGTTGTCATTCTTTGAGGGAGCTTTCCATATAATTTTGGATAGTTGAAACCAGGTAGAAATAGTGGGAAACAGTGCATTCCTAGCTAGAGTGAAGAATTTTTTTTTCTCTAGAACAACCTGATCTGTATTGTAAAAACTTGTAGTGTCCACAGTAAATCCCTGAGGCAGAGGACAGGGTTCCAGGTGCCTGTGTGGCCCCTGAGAGGTGTGGGTACTGGCATCTGATAGCTTTTTACAAAGGCAGGGGGTATGCTCTGTGATTCCAGGTCGTGGACCACAACAACATCACACTGGGTAAGAGAGTGTTGCTATTTACCTTCTGAGGCTTTTCTAGCTCGAGTGTGTCTTACTGACAAGTTCAAAGGCATATTTTGCCCGTAAGCTCAGGTAACTCCTGGGTGGCAGCTTCACACATAAAATAAAGCAGAAAATTCAGCAATTAGGCCACTGTCATCAATCAAACTGGATAATTTCAGACAAAAATAAACGAAGGTGGATTTTTAGAAGTGGCTTGTTGTTTTTTTTTTATTGAAAGTTTGGGTATTAGTCATCTGTTGCTGCATACAAATTACCCAAACATTTAGCAGCTTAAAGCAACAAACCCTGCCGCAGAGTTTCTGGGAGTGGGGAGTCCAGGAAGTTTCAGTAGGTGTGTCTGGCTTAGGCTCTCATGGGCTGCAGTCAAGGTTGGTCAGGGCAGTCAAGGTCAGTCAGGGTGCAGCCTGTGAGGTCCTTTTCCAGGCTCACCCATCTCCTCCTTTTCTGCTGCAGGCTGGCTGCTGGCTGGAGACCTCAGCTCCTTCCTTTGGGGCCTCTCCTTGGGACAACTTGAAGTCCAGTGGCTGGCTCCCCTCAAGGACCAGGGGTACCCAGGATAGAGGCCCCCAAGAGGGATCCTGGTACTTTCACTGTCTCTGGTCCAGAGCCCCAGGTCCAGCCCAATCATGGGAGCAGGGGGTCACATATGTGTGGATGTGACAGTTGGACCATAAGGAAAGCTAAGCATCAAAAAATGGATGCTTTTGAACTGTGGTGTTAGAGAAGACTCTTGAGAGTCCCTTGGACTGCAAGAAGGTCAAACCAGTCAATCCTAAAGGAGATCCATCCTGAATATTCATTGGAAGGACTGATGCTGAAGCTGAAGCTCCAATAATTTGGCTACCTGATGTGAAGAACTGACTCGCTGGAAAAGACCCTGATGCTGGGAAAGATTGAAGGCAGGAGGAAAAGGGGACAGCAGAGGAGAAGATGGTTGAATGGCATCACCGACTCCATGGACATGAGTTTGATCAAACTCTGGAAGTTGGTGATGGACAGGAAAGCCTGGTGTGCTACAGTCCATGGGGTCTCAAAGAGTTGGACACTACTGAGTGATTGAACTGACTACCCTCGTTGGGTTTTCCCTTACTTTCCTTAAGTGTTTGGGACTTTGTGATAAATAATGGGAACTAAAGGCTCTGCCCTGAGAACCCAGGAGTGAGCTCATTTCTCCCTCTTCAGAGTTAGTGTTTGGGGATGTCCTCAGTGTACACATTTTCAGTGTGAACGATTTGATACCTTACAGAATGAGGTTATATAAAACCAAAACAGTGACAAGCATCCTGTGGAAGCAAGGTTCTGGCCCCCTGAGCCCCTGATGGTTTCCTGGGGACGAGTCAGATAGGTGAGGATGCAGAGTGGAGACTGCCAGACTTCCTGATGGAGATGCAGAAGTGGGACGAGCTCACAGGCTCCAACCTCAGCCCGGCTGTGCTTCCTGCTCCTGCTGCTTTGTCATGTGTAGAGAGAATAAAACCAGGATCTGTGCAAGGACGGTGGTGAGAGTGAGAGGTAATGCACAGATAAGGCTTGATGTGGGGCAATGCTGGTGTGAGCTGACACTGACGTGAACTCATGTGTCCTGGGCATGTGTCTCCAGAGTAATCTGCCTGAAATGTCTGCTTATCCATGTGGTCAGGGACTAGTGATGTCAGCTCCACATTCCCTCTGACGGACATTCATCCCCACACTTCTTCATCCTGTGAATCTGTTCACCGGACCAGTGAGTGAGTGGGTCCCTGAGCCTGGGGGCCCGTCCTGGTCAGACAGGGTTCCTGAGATAACTGGGGTCGAGCCTAGCCGCAGAGCATTTGACAAAGACTTTCTTCTCTCATTTTTCCCTTCAGTCTCACCTCTCCTTCTACCCACAGCCTCCTCTGAACACCTCAGATACTCACAGCCCATCACCATGTGTCTCTGCAGCACTTTTCATCTGTGACAGGTTTCGTGCCTGTCACAGGGGTGCTGGTGCTGCCTCCTGGTTAGGTGATGGGAGCACTATCATGGGAGCACTCCGTGTGATGATGGGCACAGATGGATGCAGCTGTGTTTTCTTCCTAATGGAAGATGTGTTGTGGTCATGTGGCCGCCAGGCGCCGTGATGCCCGAGGCCACCATCGCCGTCACTAACGCCCTCTTCTTTCCCCACAGCCTGCGCCTTCCGGTACAACGGGCTCTCCTTCGTCTACCTCATCTACCTCCTGCTCATCCCCCTGTTCTCGGAACCAACTAAAGCCACCATGCAAGGTAAGAGCCCCTGGCTCTCTGCTCCAGGGCAGGGCGCATCTGGGGGTCCCCAGAGTGTTGTTATCAGAAGGGAGAGATGNTGAAATCAGGGCCCTGGTTTACACCTGTCTCTTATACACATCTCCCTTTTGGTAGCCATAAGTTTTTGAAGTCTATAATTTCTAAAAGCATCATATGTGTCTAATTTGTCTGTCTCAGCTGTACCTAAGGGTTGCATGGAGCTCATTTCTTTTGTATTGCATTTTACAAGTGAAGAAATTAAGCACCACCAATAAGAAGTGGCAGAGCCAACAGAGGCACCCATGTTTTTGGGTTCTGATTCCGGGCTCTTCCTTAACTACCGTGTTGCTAGGTAACCACAGTGCAATGCCCCCTCCCCCACAGGTGCAGTCCAGTCTTCATGCAGGAGGTTTTCATTCAGGGAACTGCATCCCAGAACTCATGAGTGTTGAAAATGGTGGAGGAAACGGCGAAATGGGATTGGGCCTAAACTTTTGGAATGGATGGAGAGTCTGAAATCAGGGCCCTGGTTTACACTTGCCAGGGGTATACTTACCTTTTAATTTCCTGTCATTAAATAAGTTTGAGTTAAAAATCAGGGAAAGAAAATACACCTTAGACATAATACTGCCAGCTCAGCGGTTTGAAGGCTTGTGGTTCTTCTCTGCAAGTATTTTACATTATCCAAATATAACATGATGAATTCTATGTGAATAAGTGGTATGGTTTTTATGGCTCTGCTGCTTTATAGTAAATCTGGAGAAGAAGAAAGTTATACAGAAGCTAAGATGCCAAGGACCTCTTACCATATTTGAGCTGATGAAAACCAAGTGTGATGCTGTCTGTCGTATTTTTACTTCTCACCCAGTTTTATTTATTTATGTATTTTTCAAACTGAAGTTTAGTTGATTTACAGTATTTTAGGTGTACAGGAAGGCATATACATGTATGGACTTTACTGGTGGCTCAGACAGTAAAGAATCTGTCTGCAATGTGGGAGACCTGGGTTCGATCCCTGGGCTGGGAAGATTCCCTGGAGAAGGGAATGACAAGCCACTCCGGTATTCTTGTCTAGAAAATTCCATGGACAGAAGAACCTGCTGGGCTATAGTCCCTGGGATTGCAAAGAGTCGGACATGATTGAGTGATCAAAACCACTACCACCACCCATCATGATATATATGTATGATATTATATATTCAGAATATTTTTCATTATAGATTATTACAGGATATTTAATATAGTTCCCTGTGCTATACAGTAGGTTCTTGTTTATCTATTTTATATATAGTAGTGTGTATCTATTAATCCCAAATTCCTGAAATATTCCCTCTTCCCTTTCCCCCTTGGTAACCATTAGTTTGTTTTCTGTGTCTGTGAGTTTGTTTTATAAATAAGTTCATTTATATAATTTTGTTTTTAGATTCCACATTGAGGTGATATCATATGATGTTTGTCTCTTTCTTTCTGACACTTCATGTAGTATGATAACCTCTAAGTCCATCCATGTTGCTGCAACTGGCATTACTTCATTTTTTTTAATGCCTGGATAATATTCCATTATGTATATGTATCACATCTTTATCCATTCATCTGCCAATGGACATTTAGATTGTCTATCTTGGCTAATGTAATTTTGTGAATATTGTGCATGTGTCTTTTTGAATTTTAGTTTTCATCTTTTCCAGACACATGCCCAGGAGTGGGGTTGTTAGATCATGTGATAGCTGTATTTTGAACTTTTGAGGAACCTATATACTGTTCTCCATAGTTGTTGCACCAATTTACATTTCCACCAACAGTGTAGGAGGATTCTCTTCTCTCCACATTCTCTCCAGCATTTATTATTTGCAGGCTTTTTGATGATGGCCATTCTGGTGGGAGTGAGGTGATACCTTATTGTAGTTTTGATTTGCATTTCTCTAATAATTAGCAACATCGAGCATTTTTCATGTGCCTGTTGTCTGGCTGTCTTCTTTGGAGAAAGGTCTGTTTAGGTCATCTGCCCATAATTTGATTGTTGTTCTTTTTTTTTTAATATTGAGCTGTATAAGCTGTTTTTATATTTTTGAAATTAATTTTATTGTTATTTTCTCCCAACTTATTCCATAGGGCAAACTTAATAGAATGATACTGGTTACCCTAGTGAAACCAGTGCCTTCAAGGTTATCAGAAGCTTTATAATGGCTTACTGTCTACCTATCCACCTAATAACATATAGCATGGTACAGAGCATAGGAAAAAAAAAAAATACACCCAGAATAAAGTGAATTCCCAAGGTTCTGCAGAATTTAGCAGGAGTGGAGTCACAGGAAGGTCCAAGCACTGAAGCAGCCAAGTCCAAGAGGGAAGTCATCACATGAAAAATTCGGAGCCCGTGAGATAAAAACCAGTAGGTTTCTCAGAAGCAGAGCGAGTCTTACTGGTGCAGCTTGGAGTTGGTTCCACTTACTCAGCCTCAGGAAGAGGACGCTGAGAGAGGCTGCGAGCCCTGCACTAACAGTTGCTTCAGCAAACGAAAGAACCGCAGCTATTTCCTCGCTTATCTCTTCCACAGGGTGAAACCCAGGCTCTGTAGGGCAACAAAAGGATGTGTTTGCTTCAGGCTGAGGCGCTCAGCGTGACGCCATGTACCTGGGCCTCCAGGTGGTCCTGACTGTCTGCACCAGGGGCTGTTTCTGACTCTTCTGCCGGCGCCCAGCCTTGCTGGAGCCCAGCCTGTGCCCCGAGGCTGAGCTGCAGACATGGACTTCTCTCTCTCACGCAGGGGTTGGAGGGTAGCTGTTGAGTTCCTGCCTCTGACAGATGTCTGGAGCACACATGTTACTGCTGCTCCTAGGGAAACCCCGTGGGCTTTTAGGTCAGGCACTGGTGCGTGCCCTGTTAGGAGTTCTCTTATTTACAGGTGTGCGTCACACCCGTGTCGCACAGGAACTGAGTTTTGGAAACACTGATCCCTCATCATTCTCTCACCTTTAAAGCCGATGTGGACATTCTTCAGGGACAAAAATGACTTCCTGTTCATACTGGAGGTCTTTGATGTTCTTTCTACTTCCTGATCAGGTTTCCCTGGTGGCTTAGCGGTAAAGAATCCACCTGTAATGCAGGAGATGCAGGAGACATGGGTTTGATCCCTGGGACGGGAAGATCCCCTGGAGGAGGGCATGGCAACCCACTCCAGTATTCTTGCCTGGAGAATTCCATGGACAGAGGAGCCTGGTGGGCTACAGTCCATGGGGTTGCAAAGAGTCGGCCATGACTGAGGACACAACATGATGCTGACTCTGATGCTCATCACACTGGATACATGTGGTGACAGGTGAGACCGTGCACAGACCCCAGGCCACATCTGTGTTCAGTTGTTGGAAGAGAGGGGATCCCCAACTAGCTAGGACCCCCCCACCTGCCAGAGTCAGCCCCAAAATCTAAAACTACGGTGGCTGAGTGTCCAGACTTGGGAAGCCCCTGAACGCAGAATCAGATCTGCCTCCCCTGCTGATCAGCTTAGGATGTGGTGGCCACTCGGCACCTCCGCACCTTGGTTTTCTCATTTGTACGGTGCAGGTAAGAAACAGTGCCGGCTGGAGGCTGGCCTCAGAGTGGGTGGGCAGAGGCTGTCAGCTGATATAACCTCCCTACCTGTTCTCGACTGGCCAGGTGGAAGGATGGTAGGTGCGCTGGTCACTCGTGCCTCATCCCCACGTACTTGACCTGTGGGGTACAGAGAGTTGGATGCTATCCTGGCTGAGAATGACTGGTCTTCCTTCTCCTCTCTCCTCTGAATCACCAGGATGATCCTGCTCAGACCCCTGTGGGCTCTGTGGGAATGACTTAATGGCCAGGCTCCAGAGGGTTCTTGAATATCTGACTTCAAAGCGTCTAGGGTGGGTGGTCTGCAAGAGTAGCCTTTCTGTAGACAATTCAAGGTCTTGGGCGTGTACACTTCACACACACACATACACGTGTGTACATATATACTTTTGCTTATGTGCAATAATGTTTTTAAATTGGGGAGAGAGGAGGGAGAGGGGGTTCAGGATGAGGAACACGTGTATACCTGTGGTGGATTCATGTTGATGTATGGCAAAACCAATACAATATTGTAAAGTAATTAACCTCCAATTAAAATAAATAAATTTATATTAAAAAATAAAATTGAAAGACACTTGCCTTCTGGCTTCGAGCATACTATCCTTTCCCAGGACACACACTCATCTTTGTATCTCAGCATCCTCCCAGCAGCATCAGTGTGTTTGGTCCTGATGTTCTTTTAGACCAGCCAGTGGCCAAAGTCTGTATACTTGCTCTGGGCCAGTCTGAGAATAGTTCCCTGCACCAGGGCAGCTGGGGCTGATGCTCAGCATGTCCTATTCCCAGGTGGGATAAAGGATATAATGGGCGGATGCTATTACCTCTGTCTGCAGACACGGAAATGAATGGCCGTAGCAGTGTAAGTGGCATTTATTCCTTTGCAGCAATCCCTGTGGCCTCGTTAAGAGATCCTTGANTATCTCAGCATCCTCCCAGCAGCATCAGTGTGTTTGGTCCTGATGTTCTTTTAGACCAGCCAGTGGCCAAGTCTGTATACTTGCTCTGGGCCAGTCTGAGAATAGTTCCCTGCACCAGGGCAGTTGGGGCTGATGCTCAGCATGTCCTATTCCCAGGTGGGATAAAGGATGTAATGGGCGGATGCTATTACCTCTGTCTGCAGACACGGAAATGAACGGCCGTAGCAGTGTAAGTGGCATTTATTCCTTTGCAGCAATCCCTGTGGCCTCGTTAAGAGATCCTTGAGCTTCATTTGTTTCAAATGTAGTCCTCTGACCTTTAGACTGTCCTGAGACCTGAAGATCCACAGTGGGACAGAAGGCGCTCAGCCACTGTGTTCATTTGGGTTTACATTTCCGCCATTCATGAAGTTTTTCACTTCACTGGGTTGTTGTTCAGATTAAATAAGATAATTAATGTTAGGCATGCCTGGCACAGGACAGATTCCTAAAAGTGTAAATTCTTGTGATTATTATTGTATCATCATTAGACCTGAGTGTAAAAATCTGTGTACATGTGTGTGTGTATGAGAGAGAGAGTGTTGTCTTTGCATCTGGGAGATGTGATATGAGGATGAAGGATCGGGCTGATGTTCAGCTGGGATGCACCTGTACAGCCAATTGGATTACAAATTGTATGAAAACACACCTGATAGGCTAATAAACAGCCACTGCCCTGGTCTTGCCATCCACTCACTCGCCTCTGTGCCCCACTACCCTAGTGTCCCAGCTCCTGGCTCCTCCTCCAAGACTATGACATTATGGTACAGTGATGAGCTGGTTACACCTGGCTCACCTGATTGTCCCCAGAACCTGCCCCAGTGATACAACTGGCATTGGTTCTGAGTAGTTGCTGTGTACATCAGTTGGTTGGTTGGTTCGTTTAGTCACTATGTCGTGTCTGACTCTTGAGACCCCATGGACTGTAGCCTGCCAGGCTCCTCTGTTCATGGGATTCTCCAGGTGAGGATACTGGAGTGGGTTGCCATTTCCTTCTCCATGTATAGGTCAAGCTGCTGGTTAAATAACTTGAATATTATTTCTGGAAAAATTATAAAAATAGTACAACTTAAATATCACTTTTGTGAAGATTATTAAAAGGTTAAACTAGTATGATCCCAGAGTCATAAAATTCAGCTATGTTCTAAGAAATTACAGGACAATTAAAAAATCTTTAGCAGTATTTGACATTTATTTCTGCTAAGAATTAAGAATGGAATATATCTTTAAAAACTGTGATGTATGAAATTAATTTGGGGAGGGGACAAAAAAACGAGCTTACTCAAGATCCTGATGGGCCAGTTAAAAAAAATTACAAAAGCAAGATTTTGTTGCCCAGTTCTGTTTGAGATGGGTCCTCAAATCCTGCTAAGTAGCAATGCATTTTTCAGTGACCAGAACTAAACTCAAGTTAACAAGAATGTGATTATTTACTGAAATACCATTTTCTCAATGCTCATCTTTATGGAATCCTTTCTTGAGTGTGTGCAGCCCTGGGTGAGGTCTCGCCAAGGGTCTGTAAGTGGCAGCACCAGCCCTGCCTGCTCCNGTGACCAGAACTAAACTCAAGTTAACAAGAATGTGATTATTTACTGAAATACCATTTTCTCAATGCTCATCTTTATGGAATCCTTTCTTGAGTGTGTGCAGCCCTGGGTGAGGTCTCGCCAAGGGTCTGTAAGTGGCAGCACCAGCCCTGCCTGCTCCTCATCAAGGACCCAGAGGAGACCAGAGGTTCTGTGAGGTTCTGTACTGTCCTTCTCATACACTATTTTTAAGAATTTATTAAAAAAGAGACCTCACTAGTGAAACTGTCTTCTTAACAGTTATTTTAAAGTCTATTCTGGGGTTAAAAAGAAAAAAAATTACCCCTCTCAAATGGAAAAACCACTTACCAAGTCATAAACTGAAATTTCAGTATTGAACTGAAGCTCTAAATGACACATCAAGGCCACTGTCCATCTTGGAGTTATGCTGAATGGCCATTTTCAGTTCATGTTAATGATTTTTACATTTATTTGTACAGTGCAATTGTGAAAGGGTACCTCACATGGAACTCAAACCCCACTGAACTCCCATTCATCCATCAACCAATTACCTAAGACAGATGTTTAAATTAAATTTGCTCCAGTTTTTCTAAAAAGATACCAACACTGCTTTCTGAAGAAAACCATACAAATAAATATGAACTTGCTGGTTATTGCAGATGATTTTTTAGGTCTTCTTTTTAGCTCATGCAAAGCCTGTATTGTCTTGAAAATTATATTTATGCTTTTGAATTATGGTGCTGGAGAAGACTCTTGATAGTCCCTTGAACAGCAAGGAGATCAAACCAGTCAATCCTAAAGGAAATCAACTCTGAATAGTCACTGTAAGGACTGAATATTCACTGAAGGACTGAAAAGGCCTTGATGCTGGGAAAGATTGAGGGGAGGAGGAGAAGGGGGTGACATGAGATGCTTGAATGGCATCACTGACTCAATGGACATGAATCTGAGCAAACTCTGGGAAATGGTGAAGGACAGGGAAGCCTGGCGTGGTAGAGTCCATGGGGGTCACAAAGAGTTGGACACGACTGAGCAACTGAACAACAGCAAAATTTTCTTCTCTTCGTCAATTTAATTCCTTTTCCTTTTTTAAAATCTCTTAAACCTTGTTACTGGAGCTCCCAGCAGGACCATGACTGCCTGGTGGCCCCCAGGGTCTGCATGGCTGGTGGGATCCCTCTCACACTAGAATGGGAGCCCAGAGCTCAGGGGCACGGCTGCTCCTGGTGTTCCCTCCTCCCAAATGCCATTCCCTTCATCTCTCCAAGTCTCACCCACACTCCCGGGTCTGTTCAGATCCCCCTGACCTTGAGAATTCTGCACCGCCTTTAGTTATTTGGAGTCTGACTCCATTATCAATGTGAGGTGGGGCTTCTGCTGCTTCGCACACAGCCCAGCAGTGGATGGGGCTGCAATCTTTCCTGCATGTCGGTCGTGTGTCACTGAATAGCCTTGGAGCGCTCTCGGGCAGAGTCAAGCCTAGTGACCATAAATCCTGGACAGAACTTGGAAAGGGCTCCCATCAGCTTGAGGGCTGCCAGAGGCACTTTTGACAATTCTTTCCAGAGCAGAGGTCTTTCCTGTTTCTCTTTCTCGAGGCTGGCTAGACTCCAGACTCATTTAATTGATGCTTCTCCCCCTATCCTATCTGGGAGCTGACAGTCCAGAGCTGAATGTGTGGTCTGTGTTCCAAGCCTCTTATGGGTTAGTGGGGGAGATGGATACATCGACAGATAATACATAATACACAATATAGCGGGAGGGCTTGGGAGAGGGTATTGGGGAAACAAACAGAAATTGGCATCTGAGCCTCCAGGAGTTTAGGGGAAGTATGTTCCAGTNGTGTGTGTGTGTATGTATGTTTTGGTCTGGGGAATTGTCAAGGGATTGAGATGGGGTGTGTGTGGGGGTGTGTGTGTGAGTGTGTGTGTGTATGTTTTGGTCTGGGGAGTTGTCAAGGGATTAAGATAAGGGTATGAGTGTATCTGTGTGTGTGTGTGTGTGTGTGTGTGTTGAGAAATTCAGCTGCAGCTGGAAAGAAGGTAAAGGAAGAGGAAGCTGGATCAAAATGTGTAGGAGAAGCTGTGGTTGGGACACAGTCAGATTGAGAGTTTGTTTCTCTGTAAGGCACAGTGACCTTGGTTGGCAGCATCTCAGACGCGGATCCAAGTCAACGTGTGTTCATGTCAGTGAGGGTAATGCTGAGAAATATGAACCTTTTGTCAGCACTGGGCCATGAGAGTGGAGGAATATTTGCCCTATAGTTGCTCATGTTTGCCCAAAAGAAGATGATTTTTAAATTTCATTTCATAATTAAATAGCTTTTTAATAAGCCATTTCTAAAATCCTCCTGGCAAAAGTTCCCTAACTGGGATGGGGAGAAATTCCTTGATCTCTGGACTTCCTCCTAACCCAATACTCACCAACACACGATGGCAAAACAGGAAGGGTTAACCATAGTATACACTCCCACTCAAACAAGAGAAAGATGGAAGGCCGCCTACCTGGGTTAGGGGAAAATTCTTTGACTGGGTGTTGCTTCTGTCTCTGGGAGGCTCTCCCTAGTCCTTGTTCCCGGCGGCTCTTGAACCTGCTCTTGAGGCAGCTCTGTCTACACTTTTACACCCAGCGGCCTGATCCGGAGTAGACTTTGAAACACAAGTTCTCTGTGGAAGCTGAGGAGCTTTCTCGGTTTCCTTCTTGCCTTAGAATGTTGAAGCGTCCCAGGATTATTCCAAATATTGAAATACTTCCTTTTTAGTTCAGATGAATGGTTCTTTTGATGCTACAACTTTCTCAAAAATTTAGTTAGCTTCATGAATGTGTGTCAGATGCAACCGAGAGAAACCTAGTCACGGCACCAAATTCCGTTTTCTCATTTCTTTATCCCAAAGCCAAAAATTCATGAGCTAAGTCAACTTCCTTCCCAGTTAGTTCAGGTGATAGTTTTGACAAAGGTTTTGCCACTGTGCAACACAAACTGCCATTTTTGCCCCTGGATCTCTGGTGACTGCCAATGCAATTTATTTTTAGATTTTCATATTTCTAGGTACCAATTTTTGTACAGGTCATTATTCACTATAATATTACAATAACCACCCATAAATCTCAGTTGCTTAACGAAAAAAAAGTAAAGGCTATTTCATGCTCACTTTACATGTTATTCTATAGTCAGCCCTGCTGTGCTCACATATCTCAGGCTGCAAGAACAGCTCATATCTTAACAAGCCAGGCTTGCGGCAGAGAAAAAGGACAAATAGGAATCGTAGAAGCATGCATTGACTCTTAGGACACTTGTACTCACGTGGTTCATTAGCTACATTCAATAAATGCACATCCTGACTTTAGGAGTGTGGAGAGAATAATCTTCTCTAGGGAAAAACAGTAAATGTTTGGAACAATAATACAACCTACCACGGGGCCAACGAACAGAACTCTTTTTTCTTTTGGCCTNAGATCAGTCCTGGGTGTTCATTGGAAGGGCTGATGCTGATGCTGAAACGCCAATACTTTGGCCACCTCATGCAAAGAGTTGACTCATTGGAAAGACCCTGATGCTGGGAGGGATTGGAGGCAGGAGGAGAAGGGAACGACAGAGGATGAGATGGCTGGATGGCATCACCAAATCTATGGACATGAGTTTGGGTTAAATGGGAGATGGTGATGGACAGGGAGGCCTGGCGTGCTGCAATTCATGGGGTCGTAAAGAGTCGGACACGACTGAGCAACTGATCTGAACTGAACTGATGTTCCAGACGGCGTAGAGGGCAGTCTGCAAGGCCCAGCGTGGTCTGTCTGCATCCCCGGCCAGTCCACTCATACCCTAAATATTTCCTCTGAAACAACAAATGTTGATCCTGCCTTATTTATCTCCTGTAATATTTGTGAGGCTCAAAAAGAACAGAAAATGTATACATATTTAATAGATAGCTTACTACTTAAATGACACTCCTTCCAGAGTGTTACATATTTTAATTTCAACTGAAAAGGACACGGATAATTTGGTTGTCATCTCTGTTTTGCTGATGGAGACTCTGGTCAGAGAGAGCCTGCGTTCTCACCACCCTTGTGTAAAGGATTTGAAAACCTGGCACTGGTGTGGACTGGCCCCCCCACCCTAAAAAACCCCTCTTAGACCTCCTTCCAGGAAGATAGAACCTGTGTCTGCAGTGGGTGTGTTGCACATCCATCTGGAGGCAAAATTGCTGTCAGAATATCTTGGCTAAGCGAGTATGTCCACTTCCGGTGGTGAAACAGCTTATAATACCATCTGTTTTCTTACTTGTTTACCTGCTTGACTTCTTTTATTTTCTTTTGGATTAGATTTGTTTGGGTTTGTTTGCTTGTTTTTCAGTTTTAAAGATAACAAGAACTAACCTGAAGTGTAAGATGGAAGAACCCGTTGCAGGATAGAACTTGCTTCTGAAATGGTGAATTCCAAGTGTTCTTAATGTTGCCAGCAAGCCCTTGGGCTTCAAGAAAGGATTCGATTAGTGAGACCAGTCTAGAAAGAAAGGGCTCACTTTGTGAAACATCAGTTGTCATTTTGTCTGTCTCTTTTGCTAACTTTTGTTTTGTGGTCGGCAGACACCTGTGATTTTAATGTTTTCAAAGCACCACTCTGCAGTTATTGAGCAGTTCAGACACTGCATGTCTGCCATGATCTTGTCCACAACCCTAAGAGCTGTGAGAGTTTATTTTTCTAGAAAACTCCAGCAGTTCATTAGGGCCAGACACAGACAGGAAAAAAGCGAGTCTGCAAATGTGTGAATCAAAAATACCTAATTTTGCATTTTGACTTGAATGAACGATGGGACATTATTGTACTCCCAGTGCCAGCTCAGTTTCAGCAGAGCAGGAATGTTCCTGCAGAAAACCTCAGGGGGCAGACATTTGAATCATCAGATTCCCTGGAGCCTTAGTGTCTGTTGGTGATGCTGAAACACTGATGGAACCCATCAGGCAGAGAAGGGTCAAGGATGACAAATTCTATGGGATTACACAGAATATAACTAAAAGTCACATCTAATCTTTTAGCAAGTGGCCTCTTCCTGTGTTGTCTTTTCTTGCCAAGGGAAGAATTGTTTTCTGTTTTGTTTGGTTTTAAATCAGTCCCCAAATCCCAAACTTTGAAAACTAGCAAACTGAAGTTTCTAACTTGTTTCATAGAGAAGCATTTTTTTTTTTAGCAAGAGTGCAATATTGGGTCAGAAGGAGAATAGATCGACTCGGCCTCAAGTGAGTTCCTGCATCAGCACTTCTTGGGCTCGCATCGGACTCATTGAGATGCCTCTTGCCTTCACGGATTCTGTCTCCAGTGATTGTAGTAAACAAGGAAGTAATTCCATTACAGATTGTGATTAGTGCTGTGGAGAAAGTCAACAAGATGCTGAGATGGAAAGTGTCCCAGACAGCTTTTGCTGTGTAACAAATGATCACATCTCAGTGACAATCAGGAATCAGCATTTCTTGCCCACCTGTGTGTCTCAGGCAGGAAAGTGAGGACATTTTGCCCAGCATGAGGCCTGGCCATATGAGGAAATATGCTCTTAGCTTCTGGGGATTAGATAGAGATTATAGAATGTGGACATCTTTGGGGGCCATTATTATGTCAAATAACTTTTCAAATGGATAATGAACAAATAGAAGATTTGATCAGAAAATTTTAGAATATGTGAATAACCTAATGTTTTAAAAGAATGTGTTGATAACCAGTGTAAGGGAAAGACAAATATTATATTTGTTTATGAACTAACAAGTAGGAGAGGATGTCTGTCTACTTTCTGGTTTAAAGATGTTTTCATGTGCATATGTGTGCATGTATTAGTCGCTCTGTTGTGCCCCACTCTTTGCAACCCCACGGACTGTAGCCCACTAGGCTCCTCTGTCCATAGTGTCATATAATGAAGAGTATAAAAACATCAACCTGAAACACCACCTGGACTGTCATCCTGGACTGTCTCATGAAGATCAGAAATTTATATTTAAACTGCCCACACAAGTATTCATATCTGTCTAATTATTAAATAGAAATCAAGCTTGATTGAAAGTTGTTAGACTCTAGAGATGTGTAATAGGCTTTTCACAATGTCTGGAGGTGAGAGATGGGACCTACCAGGACGGAGCTCTGTGCTGAGGAAGCGGACGATCCCTGGACACTTGTTTATGAACCTGAGAAAACCTGATCAGTAGACACTGTGAGTGGACATTTTGAGCTGATACTTAGATGTCACCATGAAGCCCTTAAAGAATTTGAAGAAGATGCTGAAAGGATGATCTGAAGTTCTAAGGAACAATTATTCAGATTTATACACTCTTGAAAATATTGTACCTTTAAGAATGGAGTGAAGCCCTCTAATGTCTCCCCTGGAACTTCTTTTTTCCCTTTTGCAAAAGAACAAGAATAATGCAACCATTGGTAATGAACCTGTTTCAGTTATATTCATATTTACATATATTTTTTGTGAACACAGATATATCAAGGATTGTGGATTTAACTTTTCTTGGGGATACAAGTCAAAGAGCCTGATCCCTATTTTATCCCTCCCTCTCCCCAGTGGTAACCACTAGTTTGTTCTCTGTATCTGTGAGTCTGCTTCTTTTTTTGTCATATTTACTAGTTTATTGTATTTTTTTTTAGATCCCACGTATAAGTGACACTATATAGTATTTGTCTTTCTCTAGTTTATCTGATAATCTTTAATTACTGGTGAAAAGCTGCACATTTGTTTGAGCCTTAAGCCTCTAGAACACCTTGTCACCCTCTCTGATACGTAAGTCAATCATCTGTCCCCTCATCCCTTGGGAAACAGGAAAGCTTCCTGTGCAGGGACCTTGTATTATTTACCTTTGTCACCTTGGCAACCAATATATTGCTGGCATAAAGTGTGCAGCCATCAAAGGTTAGGATGGATGGATTGTGAATGATTAAGAGCTATGTGAATGATGGAGCTCTGAACCACAAAAGCAACGTGGAAACTCAAAAGTCAGAGCTAGCTGATGGTCCAGAGGTTTCAGTTACCAAAGGTCAAAAGCCAGTGGACCAGAGAGAGATGGGGGTATGCAAAGACAGACGTGCATGGGCAGGCAGTTCCAGGACTGGGGTGGTCATCATTAGACATGAAACATGCAGGCAGCCAGGAAGGGGCGCCATCATAAGAATTAAGTAGTCACTGGTGGGATGACCTCCTGTAGAGGTAGGCTTGTGTTTGTTTTCTTTTTATTACTTTTTGGCCATACTTTGAGGCATGTGGGATCTTTGAGACATGTGGGATCTTCAATCCCTGACCAGGGGTTGAACCTGTGCCCCTGCAATGGAAGCTTGGGGTCTTGAACACTGGACCACCAGGGAAGTCCCAGGCCTGTGTTTGACAATTGCTGTGACATCTCTTGGTTGGATAGATGCTGGCGTCCTAGTGTGCTGCCTATCTCAGTGTGGGGACAGCATCTCAGTGAACAGCACAGGTCATCTCTGTGTCTGGAACACATCGCAGCCTCAGAAGGCAAAGCGAGTTTGGTCATTTCTTAGCTGATCTGAAGAAAGGAGTCCTTTTCTTTTTTTTTTTTAACTTTATTCTACTTTACAATACTGTATTGGTTTTGCCATACATCGACATGAATCCACCACAGGTGTATACGAGCTCCCAATCCTGAATCCCCCTCCCACCTCCCACCCCACAACGTCTCTCTGGATCATCCCCGTGCACCAGCCCCAAGCATCCTGCATCCTGCATCGAACATAAACCGGTGCCTCGTTTCTTACATGATAGTATACATGCTTCAAAGCCATTCTCCCAAATCATCTCACCCTCTCCCTCTCCCTTAGAGGCCAAAAGTTCCGTTCTTATACGTCTGTGTCTCTTTTGTTGTCTCACATACACGGTCATCATTACTATCTAAATTCCATATATATGTGTCAGTATACTATATTGGTGTTTTTCTTTCTGGCTTACTTCAGGAGTCTTTTTCTGAAGGGAACATTTCTAGATTCAGAACATGTGATAACTACCCAATGGTGGCTGGGAAAGCTGTGGGTCACAGGAGACCTGGGTTTACGTGTTCCTCTGTATATGCAGGTATTGGCCACTTGTCAAATACACCCCATATCTGCCAGGTGAGGAGGAAGGCAGTCAAGGGTGGGGAACTCTGCTGGGGGGTGGGGTGGGGGAGGTTATATCCATGCCTGCATTTGCTATTTCTGCACAGTTTGGGATCCTGTAGATCTGAGTTGCCTGTTGTGTGATTTTCCTTCCAAGAACTTCTTTTTGCATTCCTTACACAGAAAATCTGTTGGTTGCAAATCCTCTAAGTTTTTGTCTTAAAATGGCTTTTATGCTTGCCTTCATTTTTGAAGGACAGCTTCACTGGGTATAGAATTTTTGATTGAAGAACTTCTCTGCTTCAGCACCATGAATATGTCATTCTAGCTTCTTCTGGCTTCCACAGTCTTTGGATGTCATATATCTTGTCATTATCCTCTTTTACATGATGTGTTATTTATTTCCAGCTCTTTTAAGCTTTTTCTCTTTTCTTAGACTTTCAGTAGTCTGGCTGTGATGTATCCCAGGGTGAGTTGTCGTTTGTTTTATTGCCCTTGGGGTTCTTTGAGATTCTTAGATTTCTGTAAAGGTGAGAACTGCAAAGGACATGAAGGACATTCTGGGTCTTGTTGTGGTGGTTTCAATGATGCAAACATTTGCCAAAACTCATTGCACTTGACTCTTAGCATCTATTCATCTCACTGTATGCAGCCTAAACAAGTGACTTAAAGCTTTAATGCAAAAAAAGTGTAACCTATGGAAGCTGGATGTGTTTATTTTCCTTAATAAATGAGTCTATTAGACCTAAGTCTGGGGATTCAATTTGCCATTTCATTTCTGAGGACATTTAAAAAATCTATGCACATTTTTTATCTTCTAAATGATATAAGTTCTGGTTAAAATGAAAAAAAAAAGGTAATGTAATAAAAAAGAAAGATACTTTAAAATAACTTTCTAAACCGTTAGGGGAGGATCTTCATACTAAGAAGATGTGCTCAACAGAAAAGTAATCTATGAAATTGAAAGGGACACATCTTGAGATCTCTGTGTGTGTGTGTGTGTGTGTGTGTGTGTGTGTGTGTGTGTGTGTGAAATAGAGAGAAAGGAAGTTAAGGAAGAAGGAAAAGATGAATGAACTTGAAGGTGATGGGAAGGAGGATTTGTGAATTTGGCTGCTCTATTTCATGGCAGATGTTGGGGTGTGGATGCAGGCCAGTAGGCTAACACTAGGTAAATTTTCGAGCTCAAGGAGTTGAACTCTGCAGAGACACTTCACTGTCATGTGCTGATGTTCTGCTCCCCTCAGTCCTTCACCCTGTGTCAACGACTGTAAATTAACATATGACTTCTTCAGTTCACCTGTGACATTCCTTCATCTGTTCATTCATTCAACCAATACTTGTGTGCTAACTGTCTGCTAAGCATTCTTTTATGCATCTGGAACACAGTGATCACAAGCAGGGCAAATAGGATCCTTGCACTTGTGTGCTTGTGTTTGTGTGAGAGAGAATCAGGTGATAAGAGAAATAAAGGTGATTGCAACCAATGCACACAGCAGTGTCCTGTGGCAAGGAGTCCCTGAGGTGAATGTGTCTGTTACAGCTTAAATGACCAGTGAAGGCCTAAACATCACATCTCAGGCCTGAGCCAAAGGGACAGACAGGCATGTACTATCGTACTATCTACAGACAGAAATTGCATTGTCTTCTTGCCAGCTTCCCAGGTAGGTGAAAAAATACCATGGGAGTCATTGGATGAAAAATTAACAAAAAGGCTGGTTTTCCAAAGTGTGCTGGGCTCTTTCTGGGGAGAGAAGTTGAGGACAGTCTGTGCCTCTCCCTGGAGCCCCCTGTGTGGATGACTCACTGTCCAGGACTCAAGAGTGCAGAGAACAAAGAGAAGCAGGGCTGGCTGATGGCTGCCCTGCAGCCCCGCAGCCAGAGAGGGAAGCACGGGGCTGGGGAGATAAACACACCAGGTCACGAGGCAGTTAGTCATAGTCACCTGTGTGTTCCCCAAGGGAACAAGATGGTAACAATACAAACTGTTTCTCCTGCTGGGTCAGCAGGACAGGAAGACTCCCAGCCAGCAAAGCTGGACATCTTATACCCACCAAGAGCAGATGTGAACACAGCTCGATGAGGCGTGTGGATGGTCATTAGTCTGCACCTGGACCACTCACCGGAGTGTGGAGACACTCCAGACCAAGGCTCTGACTCTCCATCAGTGTGAAGCTGGACACAGTGACTGTTCATGGCTGATGCTCAATCAGTGTGGAACCGAACTGGGCTTCCTGGCAGGAGAGGTGGAAGGGAAGGACAGGGCAGAGTCCCATGGGGTAGAAGGTAAGCCTTGTTTCCAAGTCATTGTTTTCCTAGAGGGACTGCAGGAGAGCTCCATGCAGGAAGCTAACAGCTGGAAGAATGAGTGATTGTGGGAGAGCTTGGTGCAGGAGACCCAGGAGGCTAACAACCAAAAGAATGCTCACTGAGATCAGCCGGCCTCCAGGGGAATGGACTCCATNCATATTTGTTCCACAAAAACACTCACATAAGTTACAAGAATGTTTACTACAGCATTGTCTGTAATTGCAAGCATTTATAAACAAACATCCATCAATATAGAAGACTTCCATAAATTAAGCAAATTCTCTCCATAGAAAAATGATGAATCAATTAAAAGGAGTTAGGTAGAACCATAATATGGTCTAACATGGAAAGCAGTTGAAGATATAAATTTAAAATGAGATTGCAAAACAGCTGTTAGTAATATAATAAGCCCCTTTTCATCACAGACAATTATTATATACAGTATATTAGTTTTGGCACAGAAAAAAATGTCTGGAAGAATAAACAATGATCTGCTAACAGTCCTGATTGTTTCAGGTTGGGATTACAGGGGTCTTTATTTTTTATCATATATTTTTTAAATATCTAGATTTTTTAAAGTATTATAGAGTTTTCTTTGTACATAGAAAAGAAAAACAATTTAGAAAAGGAGGGAATGATCAAATGCTAGCATGAGATCACTTGTGGGTAAAATTGAGAGTTACCCATTTGATTCTGCAACACTGAAGTCATTTACAAAGAGTAATTTCATAGGAGAGATAGTGCTACAATCCAGGCTAGAAAAAGTGGGAGGTGAGAAAGTGGTAATAGAGAGGTATACAATTCTTTGCAGTACTTTGTCTGAGAAGCGGGGAGCAATTTCTGGAGAGGGGTGTAGGGGCAAAGTAGGGCTTTGTTTTGTCGATTTGTCCTTTTTTCTGGGAACAGTTTGAGTATACTTAAAATTTATTGGGGAAGTAGTTGGATGAGAGGTTGATATTACAGAAGAAATTGAGAACAACTGAAGGAGTAAGCTCAGAAGAAGCAGATAGAAAAGAAGTGAAGGGCTTAGCATTAAAGAAGAAAACGGTGAGATAGTGGGGAGGTTTTGAGGTTTAAGAATGGAAAAAGTCTTGACACTATGAAAGTGAATGAGAGACAAAAGCAGTGAAACATTGAAGAAACCCTGGGCATACCTGGACTCTGAGACCAAATCGTGATCTTACATAGTTTTTCCCAGCAGCACTCAGAAATAGTATTAGGAACACAAGAATGGAAACTGAATTGTTTGTCCATGAGTGGCGTTTCTCCAGGTGGTTTCAGATTAGCACAAAGAGGCAAGGGAGTTAAAAGAAATTGGCTTGTCAAAGAGAGGGTAGCATGTATATAGGTCTTGTGGCAGGATAGAACATGGTGCATTTTAGATTCTTTAACAGTTCATGTGGCTAGTGTGCAGAGAGTAAAAAGAGTAATATGAGATAAAAGGTTGGAGAAAAAGATCTTTAAGGGCCAAGAAAAATAATTTGGGTATTCTAAGTATGACAAGAATCTATTGGAGTTTTTAGGAAGGGTAGTAATCGGATATAAATTAACTTTTTAAATGGTTGCTCTAGGTGAAGAATAAATCTGGAGCAAGATTAGATGAAGACACTAAAATGAAAAAGAAAACAAGGATCCTCACTTTTGCCATTTCTATTCAACAGTGTACTAGATGCTCTTGCCAGGGAACTTAGGAAGGAAAAAAAGTTGTCCAAATAGGAAAAGAAGTAAAACAATCTCTATTTCCAGATGACATGATCTTGTACATCGAAAATTCTAAGGATCCACAAATAAACTATTAGAATTANATTCAACAGTGTACTAGATGCTCTTGCCAGGGAACTTAGGAAGGAAAAAAAGTTGTCCAAATAGGAAAAGAAGTAAAACAATCTCTATTTCCAGATGACATGATCTTGTACATCGAAAATTCTAAGGATCCACAAATAAACTATTAGAATTAGTAAACAAGTTCAGAAAGATTTCCAGGCTAAAGAATCAATATGTGAAAATCCTTTATATTTTAATATACCAACAGTGAACAACCCAAAAATGAAATTAAGAAAACAATTTTATTAAAAATAACTTCAAAAAGAATATAATACTTTGAAATCAAGGAAATACAAGAATTATACACTGAAAACTATAAAACATTGCTGTTGTAAGAAAATTTTCAAAGACCTACATAAAAGGAGAGGCCGGTATGTTAATGGATTGGAAGATTTACTGTTGCTAAGATACCAGTACTCCTCAAATTGATCAACACATCCAACACAATTGCTATCAAAATCCAAGTTGGCTTTCTTTTTTTGCAGAAATACTCAAACTGAAATTAAAATTAATACCAAAATATAATAAACTGAAAATATAGCAAAAACAGTCTCAAAAAAGAGCAAAGTTGGGGGGACTCAAACAACCAAATTTCAAAAGTTACCACAAAGCTACTGTAATTAAGACTGTGTAATCCTGATAGGGACAGTCATAAATAAACTCATTTATTTACATTAATTGACTTTCAACAACATTGGCAAGACAATTCAATGGGAAAATAATAGGCTTTTCAACAAATGGTTCTAGGACAAGTGCATATACTCATGCCAAAGAATTAATTTGAACCCCTACTTCACACCATGTACTGAAGTTAACTCCAAATGAGTCAAACATCTAATTGTAGGAGNTCATTCAACCAATACTTGTGTGCTAACTGTCTGCTAAGCATTCTTTTATGCATCTGGAACACAGTGATCACAAGCAGGGCAAATAGGATCCTTGCACTTGTGTGCTTGTGTTTGTGTGAGAGAGAATCAGGTGATAAGAGAAATAAAGGTGATTGCAACCAATGCACACAGCAGTGTCCTGTGGCAAGGAGTCCCTGAGGTGAATGTGTCTGTTACAGCTTAAATGACCAGTGAAGGCCTAAACATCACATCTCAGGCCTGAGCCAAAGGGACAGACAGGCATGTACTATCGTACTATCTACAGACAGAAATTGCATTGTCTTCTTGCCAGCTTCCCAGGTAGGTGAAAAAATACCATGGGAGTCATTGGATGAAAAATTAACAAAAAGGCTGGTTTTCCAAAGTGTGCTGGGCTCTTTCTGGGGAGAGAAGTTGAGGACAGTCTGTGCCTCTCCCTGGAGCCCCCTGTGTGGATGACTCACTGTCCAGGACTCAAGAGTGCAGAGAACAAAGAGAAGCAGGGCTGGCTGATGGCTGCTCTGCAGCCCCGCAGCCAGAGAGGGAAGCACGGGGCTGGGGAGATAAACACACCAGGTCACGAGGCAGTTAGTCATAGTCACCTGTGTGTTCCCCAAGGGAACAAGATGGTAACAATACAAACTGTTTCTCCTGCTGGGTCAGCAGGACAGGAAGACTCCCAGCCAGCAAAGCTGGACATCTTATACCCACCAAGAGCAGATGTGAACACAGCTCGATGAGGCGTGTGGATGGTCATTAGTCTGCACCTGGACCACTCACTCCGGAGTGTGGAGACACTCCAGACCAAGGCTCTGACTCTCCATCAGTGTGAAGCTGGACACAGTGACTGTTCATGGCTGATGCTCAATCAGTGTGGAACCGAACTGGGCTTCCTGGCAGGAGAGGTGGAAGGGAAGGACAGGGCAGAGTCCCATGGGGTAGAAGGTAAGCCTTGTTTCCAAGTCATTGTTTTCCTAGAGGGACTGCAGGAGAGCTCCATGCAGGAAGCTAACAGCTGGAAGAATGAGTGATTGTGGGAGAGCTTGGTGCAGGAGACCCAGGAGGCTAACAACCAAAAGAATGCTCACTGAGATCAGCCGGCCTCCAGGGGAATGGACTCCATCACCCGGTGATTTCTTCACTCCTTACCATTTGCAGGTCCCTTGGTGCAGAAACCACAAAGTGGTTCAACAAGCCCTACAAGGTCTTCTGGTCAGCTGTGCACACCCACAGGCACTGGGATCACTGCTCTCTCTGGGAGCAGCTCCTCTCCCACAGTTTTCACATCTTGTCACGTCCTTCTGGTGACATTGGATGGGATGTGCCAAGCACTGTGCCAACGTTCAGGAGTGTTCCAAGGCTGTGATACTTCACTCCTGCCTTCTGGAGGCCTCTGATCAATGTAGGATGTCACACATCTGTCCCCTAGGGTGACGTGTTGCCAAGGGCTCCCATCTGACAAAGCTTCCTCACTGGAAGGTGGTGAGAATTTGGGGAGCAACATGTAGAAGGGTCTTTCCTCCTCCGAATGATAAACTATGACAACTGAAGTTCTCAGAAATGCGACCCATGAACCTCAAAATTGCTTTTAAAAAGTGCTCCCTCTGGATTTTGACAGCTTGTTTTGCAGAGCAGAGTTTAGGTGTATATTATTTATTTTATATTTTTTTTCCTTCCATATCCTCTCTGACCCAACTCCCCAAGGCTGCTGCTTGGTTGAAAGTAAATGTGTAGACAGCCAACCACATTTCTTTTATTTTGAATCATCTTAAAAATGACTGAAGCATTTATTCCCAAATGGCTGCCCTCTGCTACACCTGGGCTGCAGTGCAGTCCCTGAGGATTGAAGTTGGGGCACTGAGTAGTCTGACAAACACGTGACACCCCAGAACCAAGGGTGACGAGGGCTAGGATCTCCAGTCAGGAGCCACATCTGGTGGATATCTAAATTACTCCATCTTTCTGCATGTTTTCCTCTGGACTTGGCAGGGTTTCCACCTACAGGGAAGCAGTGAGCAGTAAGGTTGGTTCCAAACTGCTGGCACCCTGGGGACTGACCACTGATAGCCCCTCTCCATGTGCCACGTGGAGACCCGGAGCTCTGGGCCTGGGCAGGGCATCTGTGCAGAAAGACGATGTGACAGTGGATGAACCATGCTCTACCTCACCTTCTCAGGCCTGGGAAGAGAAACACAGAGACCATCCAAACACCTTGGACCCTTAGGTTCCAAGGGGCAGAAGTTGTAACATGGTTAAAAAAAAAAAAAGTAAAAGCAGCAAAAAATAGTGGTAACCCGCTTCTCTTTGTCCTATAGGTGGTTTACCAAATTGGCCCAAAGCCCTAGCTCAGAGGTTTCACTTTTACATGAAAAGTTTTCCCAGCGTGAATAAACATCATGCATGTTCCTGATGCCCCCAGCCTTATTCAGCCTCTGAGGGCTGTCCTGCCTCCAGGAGAAAGGACGAGGCTCATGTCTTCCAGGAGGAAAGATGAGGCTTATGGCAGAGGAGGGTGGGGAGCTCTGCAGAGGGCAAGGCAGCTTCCTGACCCTTGCCTTTGAATCTGTTGGCTGAAGCCTGCCCTTGACTTCATGCAGAGGCATTGGCCACTCAACGAGAGGCCTCAGAGCTTGTGCCCTTGGAAACGCCTTCCTCTCTCCGAGTGGGGCTGGTTAATCAATTGATTCCATGAAGAAAATTCTTCATCTCCACAATGGATGTTTGTATTGGCCTGCTGTCCGCCAAACCCGCCCACGCAGGGCCGTGAGAATGTGCTAGGAAAGCCTTTTTCTTTGGGTGCTTGAACTTGAGTTATTCAATTTGGCCTCTTTTCCATAGTTCAGCCTTTCAGACTTTAGCAGGAAATTTTAAGTGTGCTTATACAACATCCTGTGTGTTTTAATACATTTCTACCTGAATAGCTTTCTTTTTCCCCCCCTCTCATAGAACATCGCAAGACAACTACCTCATGACATTAAGAATCCAGTGTATATTTACCACTGGAGTTCTGAATGTTGGCTCGATTTCTTCTTGGGAATGGTGAAATTAGAGAAAGTGAAAGTGTGTGTGGGGTCCTCTCTGGGGAAGGCGGCCATGTGAAGGCCAGTGGTGGGCGCCAGTGTTTATGACCTGGTCAGGCTGAAGCAACACCTGCTTTGTTTGTTCCCTGTGAATGGGACTGACCGTCAGACATCATGGAACCAGGGGGATGCCTGCTAGGCAATTTCTTGAATATCAGAACTCAGTCGCTTGCTTTTCTAACTTGCGAACGTTTTGCTTAAGCTTCTGTGGGGGCTGAAGTACGCAAACTACAGCCCCAGGGCCAAATCTACCTCTGTGTGAAAGTTGCTCAGTTGTGTCTGACTCTTTGCGACCCCATGGACTATCCAGTCCATGGAATTCTCCAGGCCAGAATACTGGAGTGGGTAGCCTGTCCCTTCTCCAGTGGGTCTTCCTGACCCAGAAATTGAACCTGGGTCTCCAGCATTGCAGGCAGATTCTTTTCCAACTGAGCTATCAGGGAAGCCCAATCTACCTCTACTCAGCAGTTTTTAAGATGATCTGCTTGAAAAAAATTGAGATAAATCATGACATTTGTGTGTTAACCTGACTTCAAGATTTAGTGCCCACAAATTAGGTTTTACTGGATCATGCGTGGCCTTTATTGATTTGTTCACATATTGTCTGTGTGCTTTTGCATGGGGGAGGGCAGAACTGTGTCCTCATCTAAGATCTTTACTGGTCTGGTCCTTGGAGCTGGAGGATTTATTGTTAGAATTTTTAATTCAGTTGAAATCTTTGGCTCCTCCAACCTATTTTCATGCCCCAGTGCGTTTTTACATATATTGTTTCCAACTAAACAAAGCTGTTACTTCCAATTTCTGCCCAATTTTTACCATCTTTATGGTGCACCTGGCCCTTCCTCTGCTCTTTGGTAGCATGTCGGATCTCACTGTGTTCTTGTTCTGTGCTGGAAGGCTGAAGTCTCAGCAAGGTGACTCTCACATAGGAGTCATCAAACACTTGTTTGCTTATTAATAAATTAACAAATAAATGAACAGAAGACAATTGATCAAAATATTTCTTTCCCTGTTTATGCTGCTCTTCTGGAATTCCTAACCACACAGCCTATCCTCTGTGTCTCCCAGCTACTGTTTAATTTCTTCTTTGTTACTCTGTGTTCAGTTCTGAGTGAACTCTGTACTGCCATCCACGTCACTAAATTTATCTTTGCCTTGGTATCCAACCAAGCAATAGATACAGCTTAGTGTATCTATTGATGTAATTCACTAATTATATGACTATTTTGTAAATTCCTAAGACATATAGTTGCTTTTGTCAGTGTCATCTTCTTCATTTCTGCTTGTAAAAAATAATTTCTTGTTTACATTTCAAGATTTAATTAATTTAGTTTTTGAGGATCCCAAACAACTTAGTTTAAAGTCATTTTCAGCATGTTTCACAATTTTTAATTTTTGCTTTGGTGAATCCATGTCCCAGTTATCTTTTCTGGCTTTATGTTTCTTCATGTTTAAAAAAATTTTTTTAAATCTTTTGGCCATGCTGAGAGGCATGTAGGACCTTAGTCCCTGACCAGGGATTGAATCTGCCTCCCCTGCATTGGAAGTGCAATCTTCCAATCACTGGACCACCAGGGAAGTCCCTCTCATATGCTTTTGAATCATGTTTTGTTTCCTCATATTGAAAGAGAAGTTCTTCTTTGTCTCATTCCTTCTCTCTCTCTGCTCTTCTTCAAGCGCTTCCTCCACACCTCTGTGCTCATCTCTCCTTCTGATGGTTTTGTGTTTTTCCTACCTAGACCCCTGGAGATGGAGAGTTAAGATGTGCCCTTGGATGATGCTGGGTATTCAGGCTTTCTCACTAGTCATACCTACAATCTCTCTCCTCCCTAAGCTCCTTATAAACCATAGATGCTTTTCCAGCATCATTTTGAAAACTGGGGAGCTGTAACCCAAACCCTTGTTTTAATCAGTGATTCCTACAGTGGCCTCCTTGCTGACACTGAGCATGTAATGAAATGCTCCCCAGGAAGCCCCCTTTGGTCTCCAGTGTCTGCCTCAAGGACCTGCTCATAGCTTTTCATTTCTGTTCCATTTCTAACCTTAGAAATATTTATCTTGTGTGACTGGCTGGTTATGTGTTTCTGGTGACCCTCTTCACATTTTACTATGATCTCTATATGTTTAGAGCCAAGAAAGTATTTCTTACCATGAATTACTCTGTCACCTGGAAGCCCCCGGCTCTTGGAATGTTCTGGAATTGGAAGACCTCCACAACCTCATGCCCTCCCACTTGCTTCTTGCCTCACAGATATTTAGCTGCGAGGCTCCTGCGAAACTTACCCTGTGCTGGAAAAAGTCCCTACTTCTAGGATGCTTATGGTCTGTCTGAGGCCAATCAATGTCTAGAATCAGAAAGCCCAGTGGCCCAGCACGCTGTGGTCATGGCGCCAGTCTGCCGTGGATATTCCTGACTGTAGGCCTGCAGCTGATTCCTCCCTAGGGACTGTCTTCACCTGTAGGAAGCTGCAGGTAACACTCATCTGTAGAGACAGCCCACATCAAATTCCTGGTCAGCAATGGAGTGGGTGAGGTGCAAACACTTAGCCCTGTTGCCTCAGTCCTAGGTATCTGCGAAGGGCCATTCCCACTCCAGGCCTCCCAAGGACCAGCTGAGGCGCCCCTGGCGCTGCTTTCCAGGCCAGCATCTCCCCTGCCTCAGTCCTGCCCCTCGCTCACCTGTCGTGTCCTTGCCTAGAGCTCTTCTCCCAGGAACTGTCTGCACAGCAGCCCCAACTCAGAGGCTGTCTCCCGGTAACCAGCCCAGGACAGCAACTCACACTGTAAGATACCAAGTGTTAGATACAGACACTATGCAATGTAGGGGCCAGAGGAAGGTCCTTGTGCTCAAGGTGGTAAGGAAAGATGTAGAAGCAATGAGGCCTGGTCACAAGCGGTAAGTTTGGAAGCAAAGGAGGAGTGGACACATGATACTGGAGGCTTCACATCCCCTTCCCTGGCCCCTCAGCCACCTCCCCCCACCACCCTGCATACCCCAAGCACTGGTTTCTCTCTGATCATATCAGCTTTGGTGTGGAGAAACTTTTAGAAGAGATTACAGCACTTTAAAACTTATTAAGTAATAGTACGTAAAGCCAGAGTAATAAAGGATAGATCCAAATGGGAAGGGAGAGGGGAAAATATTGTTTTGGCTTCAATAATCTGCCAACAACAAAATTAGGAATAGAGAACTGAGCTTTTGCAAAGGAGGATTAAGGGGCGGGGCACGGGGGAATTCCAAGTCCCACTTGGAGACTTGCCGTGGAAGCTTCTGGTTCAGGCGGGAAGAATTCTGGGCGAAAAGCTCGTCGTTTATTCTTCCATTGCTTCTGCAGTGTTCCCAGAAAGCCTCTCTGACTCATTCTTTTTAGCAGAAAAGGGCTCTGAGCAGTGCTAGAATGATGGCCTCGCTGAGATTTCAAATAGCATATGTGGTCGATGTGTATTTCTTCTCTCCATTCGTATTAGTTTTGTGCCAACGAAATGGCACAAAACTTCTTGTAAGTCAGATGTTGAGTGTTGGCACCTTCTTATACTTAGCCTTGAAGCCTGACTGTCCAGTTTGTTTTGAAGTCGCTGCATGCTCTTTCCAGCTAACGCATGCTAAGTCAATTCAGTGGTGGCTCAGACGTTAAAGCGTCTGCCTGCAATGCGGGAGACCTGGGTTCAATTCCTGGGTCGGGAAGATCCCCTGGAGAAGGNATAAGCAGGGTGACAATATACAGCCTTGATGTACTCCTTTTCCTATTTGGAACCAGTCTGTTGTTCTGTGATTAGAGAATGTCTAAAACTGAAAAATCTAAAAGATAAACGTGTTCCAGACACTACTTGTCCCTCCCAACACACACACACACTTCTCCATAGCAATAACAGAAGGTTGTTCGGGTACATAGATGCACAGAAAAGAGATTATTTCCCCACTTCTCTTGCACCCAGCTACAGTCACAGGACTGAGGTCTGGCCAGTAGATAGGTCAAGTGTTAGTTTTCCAGTATCTTCTTGAAATCACAGACTGGATCTGTCCCTTTTGGTTATAAAAGAAATTTCCTTATACTTCATGTTGAAGCAACCATGGATTTTAGAACTTCATTCCTTGTTACCTGATACTGGACTACTGAACCCACAAATGTCTCCTTAGCCTGTGATCTTTGAACATATTTCCATGACACAGTATATCCCAAGGTAATAAACTGGCAGTTTTCTACTAAAATGTCAATATGTACTTAAAACATCTTTCTTCACCATTTTTTCCCCATGACTAAGTCCTATGGAGAGACACTGTCAACTGATAATAAAATTGCTATTTCCAATCCCTGGTCCCTTGCCATAGTTCATTACAGATTCATGATAGAAAGGCATATTTAGCAAATCAAATAACCAAAAAAGAATTAATCTCCAAAATATGCAAACGCAGTTCATTCAGCTCGATACCAGAAAAACCAACAACCCAATCAAAAGTGGGCAGAAGACCTCAACAGACATTTCTCTAAATAAGATATACAGATGGCTAATAAACATGTGAAAAGATGCTCAATATCACAGATTATGAGAGAAATGCAAATAAAAACTGCAATGAGGTATCACCTCACACAGGTCAGAATGGCAATCATCAAAAAATCTACAAACAAGAAATGCTAGAGAGGGTGTGGAGAAAAGGGAACCCTCTTGCAATGTTGGTGGGAATGCAACCTGATACAGCCACTATGGAAGCAGATATTGAAATTCCTTAAAAAACTAAAACATTAAACAATCCCACTACTGGGCGTATACTCTGAGGAAAACATAATTGAAAAAAAATACATGTACCCCAATGTTCATCACAGCACTGTTTACAATAGCTAGGACACAGAAGCCAAGGGGCTTCCCTGATGGCTCAGATCCTAAAGAATTTGCCCACAATGAAGAAGACCCAGGTTCATTCCTTGGGTCAGGAAGATCCCCTGAAGGAGGGCATGGCAACTCACTCCAGTATTCTTGCCTGGATGGTTCAGTTCAGTTCAGTTCAGTTGCTCAGTCGTGTCCGACTCTTTGCAACCCCATGGACCACAGAACGCCAGGCCTCCCTGTCCATCACCAACTCCTGGAGTCCACCCAAACTCATGTCCATTGAGTCAGTGATNAATTCCTGGGTCGGGAAGATCCCCTGGAGAAGGAAATGGCAATCCACTCCAGCACTCTTGCCTCGAAAATCCCATGGACGGAGGAGCCTGATAGGCTCCTCCGTCCATGGGGTCGCAAAGAGTCGGACACGACTGAGCAACTTCACTTTGTGACCCTATGGACCATAGCCCACCAGGCTCCTCTGTCCATGGGATTCTCCAGGAAAGAATATTGGAGATCCCCCTCCAGGGGATCTTCCTGACCCAGGGATTGAACCCACATCTTCTGTGGCTTCTGCATTGCAGGTGGATTCTTTTACCACTGAGCCACCAGGAAGCCCATCTAATAGGTATTTATAGTCAATCTCATCTTGAAGATAAAAAGAAAAAAGTTTTATGTATCAACTTGCTTTTCATTTCTTCTGTCTGGAGCCTAAAGTTACGGGCGATTCATAAAATAGAAATACTTGCTTTCCAAGTTTTTTTTTTTTCTAAATGCCATGTATATAGGCCACATGGTGCTTCTACTATGTCTTTCTAAATAAATTGTAGTCAGATAATAAAAGTATCTTGGGGGAGGCTAAAGGAGACTTATAAAGTATTTTTTTAAAAAACCTCTTCAAACTCTGTATTTATAAAGAATTTGGATTTAATTCATTAACTTGGGGGGCTTCCCTGGCAGCTCAGTTGGTAAAGAATCTGCCTGTAGTGCAGGAAACCTGGGTTCAACTCCTGGGCTGGGATGATCCCCTGGAGAAAGAAATGGCAACCCACTCCAGTATTCTTGCCTGGAAAACCCTATGGACAGAGGAGCCTGGCAGACTACAGTCAGTGGGGTCACAAGAGTCAGACATGACTTGGTGACTAAACCACTCTCCATAAAACCATATCAGTGAATTTTTTTGCTGTTTTGTTCTCACTGCAAAAAAGATTGCACAAGGCTCAGAGCTCTTCTGCAAGAATTGCTCAAATAGGGGGATGGATTGCTTCTTAATAAGAAAATTTCCAGATTAGCTTACAGCCATGGGAATCATAGATCTTTCATATTAAAAGTCACCTTTAACATCACTTGAAACCATAGATCAGAAGTGGTGACTATAGCAATAACCTCTGAATTCTTTCAAGAGTGTAATAAATGAGGAGCTAGATTTATGTTTAAATCCCAATTCTTGGATGGAATCTATGGAGTAACTGTTGTCTTTTTTAAAGCTCTATTTGAGGAAATATATTAAAAATAAACAAAATCAGTCAATAAAACCCAAGTTAAAGTTGATTGGAAAAACTGTACTTTTTCCTCCTTGTTATTTATTCCTTCCATTAATGTTGAATTTCTTCTGCTTAATAACAAGAGAAAACAGTGTATAATTATTCAGGTTGGTGCCATGTCATGCTGGCCATGAATTGCCTATTTTGTGAACCTGCCATCTGAGTTGCTTTGAGAAATCATCCTAAAGTTAGTGTGTGTGTATATATATATATATATGATTTCTTTTACATATATGCCCAATTTTCTTATAATTCTCATTATGAATTATTATTTATTAGGTGACATGGCTTTGGATAATTCATATTTCTTATATAAATAAGAGTGACTACTCAAAACACATGGGCAACATAACACCCTCAATTATTTCCGTGCACACAAAATACTTCAAAAACCAGAAAAACAGAGATCATTTCTAGAAATACCCTGAGTTAATTGGAGCATGGCTGTAATTGGGGTGTGTGTATGTGAGTGTGTGTATGTGTGTGTGTAAAAGAACAAATATCTTTTTACCCTTTCCTGTTGCTCTTACTCATGACTGGAGTTCCATACTTCCCTTTCGTATCATTGCCCTTCAGCCTGAAGAAGCTACATTCATGCTTCTTTTAGAGCAGATCTCCAGGTGACAAATACTCTCTGTTTTCCTTCATCTGAAAAGGTCTTCATTTGCCTTCATTCCTGAAGGATGTTTTCACAGGGTATAGAATTCTGGGTTCGTAATTCTTTTCCTTCATAGCTTTAAAGATGTCGTTCCAGCTATCCTGGTCTTCATCATTTGTGATGAAAAGCACATAGTAATTCAAACTGCTGTCCCCCCGTGTGTAATGTGACATTTTCTTCTCTCTGCTTTCAGAGTTTTTCTTTATTTTGGGTTTCTAGCAGGTTGGTTATTCTGAGTCTGGCATGGTTTTTTCAAGTTCATTCTTTTTAGGGTTTGCTGAGCTTGTTGAATGTGCAGATTATGTCTTCAAAAAATTTGGAGAACTTTTGACTCTCATCCAATCTTTTTTCTGCACTAGTCTCTCCTCCCCTTCAGTAAACCTAGTGACAGAAATGACTCAAACATGGACCTTTGATCCTTTGATCTGAGGCCTGAGAACCTATGAATTTTTTTCCAGTCTTTTGCTCTCTGATATTCACAGTGGATAATTCCTATTAATTTCTTCAAGTTACTGGCTTATTTCTTTATCATCTCTACGCTACCATTGAGTCCATCAAGTGAATTTTAAATTTCAGATACTATTTTTTTTTCAATTCTGAATTTTTCTTTTTTTCTGTTTCTCTACTGACAGCTTCCATCTTTCCATTAATTTCAAGATTGTTTACCTTGAGCTCATGGAGTGTGGTTGTAATGGATGTTTTAAAGTCATTTTCTAATAATTTAAACATCTGGATAATTTCAAGATTGACTTTATTGTCTTTTCTCTTGGGACTTGGTCAGATTTTCCTGGTGTTTTCTATGCCAAGTAATATGGGTTTATATCCTGGTCACTTTGAGTATTATGTTATGAATCATTGGGTCATCTTAAATCCTCTGGAGAAAGTTGAGTTTTTTTCCCCCTTTGTTTCTCTGTTTCCAGCAGGCAATCAATCTGGTTGGCTTCAGCTCACAAGCTTTGTCTCATTTTCTGTGACTGGTGGTTCCAATGTCAGTTAGTTCTCAAAACTTTGCTTTTCTATTTGGGCCTTCCCTGCACATGCACCCCTCAGGGGTCAGTCTGGGACCGATGTGGTTCTTTATATTGTAATTCAGTTCTCAAAGCTCCTTTGGGTCTGTTGCACACATGTGTAGCTTGGGGTGAGACCAGGACTTGTACTGGTTTATAACAGTGTTAGAGGATTCCCATTTAGTCTTCAACTCTTGAGACCCCTTTCCCCAGTTCCCCTGGTCAGAGAGAGGGAATGGAGTGGGGGAGACTTGATGTCTTCAGGGCAGGAGCCAGTCTGAAACCAGGAGTCTTTGGGGCAGGATCAGGAGGGAATAAAAGCGTTTTGAAAGAGTATATATTTGATGGTCTTATACTCCAATTAATTAATTTAGTCAACCTACTCCAGTACTCTTGCCTGGCAAATCCCATGGATGGAGGAGCCTGGTGGGCTGCAGTCCATGGAGTNAGCCAGTCTGAAACCAGGAGTCTTTGGGGCAGGATCAGGAGGGAATAAAAGCGTTTTGAAAGAGTATATATTTGATGGTCTTATACTCCAATTAATTAATTTAGTCAACCCACTCCAGTACTCTTGCCTGGCAAATCCCATGGATGGAGGAGCCTGGTGGGCTGCAGTCCATGGAGTTGCTGGGAGTTGGACACGACTGAGTGACTTCACTTTCATGCGTTGGAGAAGGAAATGGCAGCCCAGTATTCTTGTCTGGAGAATCCCAGGGATGGGGGAGCCTGGTGGGCTGCCATCTATGGGGTGGCGCAGAGTCGGACACGACTGAAGCAACTTAGCAGCAGCAACAGCAGCATTGTTAGTTTGGAAGATGTGTTATAGGGTTGGAACAAGATAGATAACAACAAAGTCCCACTCTATAGCATATGGAATTGTATTCAATATCTTGAAATAACTTACAATGTAAAAGAACCTCAAAAAGAATATATGCAATGTAAAAATTAATTAACCAATTGATTAAATTTTCTATGTTTTAAAAGACAATCTTATATAGGCAAACATCCTCCAAAAGTAAAAAAGGAAGAAGTAATAGAGGAAATGAGTAACAAAAAGCTATGACATGTAGAAAAGCACAACTAAATAACAGAAGTGTATCCTTATTCCTGATAAGGCTTTAGCCTTATCAGTAAGTATTTTAATATAATTGGATTAAACTCTGCAATGAAAGGTAAAGGTAGCAGAATGCATAATAAAATATAACCCCATTATGTATTATCTGCAGGAGATTCATTTAAAATCCAAAGAAGAGTTGGTTGAAAGTGAAAGGATAGACGTCCTAATAATAACCAAAAAAGTAATAAGTAAAAAGTAAAGTATAACAAATAATAACCAAAAAAGTACTGAGGTGGCTACATTAATATTAGACAAAATATGCGTTGAGTCAAAAATCTTTACAAAGGACATTGTATATTGATAAAAGGTCAATTCAAGAAGATGTAACAATTATAAACATTTACTCAACAAACAGCAGAGCCCCAAAATATATGCATCAAGCAAATTGGCAGACTTAAAGGGAGAAATAATCATACAGTTCAGCTCAGTTCAGTCGCTCAGTCGTGTCCGACTCTTTGCAACCCCATGAACTGCAGCACGCCAGGCCTCCCTGTCCATCACCAACTCCTGGAGTTCACTCAAACTCGTGCATCGAGTCGGTGATGCCATCCAGCCATCTCATCCTGTCTTCCCCTTCTCCTCCTGCCCCCAATCCTTCCCAGCATCAGAGTCTTTTCCAGTGAGTCAACTCTTTGCATGAGGTGGCCAAAGTATTGGAGTTTCAGCTTTAGCATCATTCCATCCAAAGAAATCCCAGGACTGATCTCCTTTAGAATGGACTGGTTGGTAATAACTGGCTATTTCAATAGTCCACTTTCAATACTGGAGAGAACACCTAAATAGAAGAATAATGAAGAAAAAGAAGACTTGAACAATACTATAAACCAACTAAGCCTAACAGATAAATATGAAACCTTCCACTCAACACTAGGAGGATACATATTATTCTCAAGTTTATATCAAATATGCTCCAGCATGGACCATATGTTAGATCACGAAAAAATTTTCATGAAATTTAAAAAGATTGAAAGCATACAAAGTATCTTCTCAAAGTACAATGGAATGAAACTAAGAAATTAATAACGGAAGGAAAATTGGAAAATTCATAGGTCTATGGAAATTAAACAATGTATTCTTAAACACCAGCAAGTCCAAGAGATAACTACAAGGGACATTTAAGATTATTTAAAGGATTTCTCTGGTGGTGCAGTGGTTAAGACTCTGTCTGCCAATGAAGAGGACAGGTTTGATCCTTGGTCAGGGAAGATTCCACATACCATAGAACAACGAAGCCCGTGCATCACAGCTACTGAGCTTGAGCTCCAGCGCCTGTGAGCCGCAACTACGAAGCCCATGTGCTGAAAACCACGCCTGTGCTCCGCAACAAGAGAAGCCTCCACAATGAGAAACCCACGCACTGTGAAGAGTAGCTCCCCACTCACCGCAAGTAGAGAAAGCCAACACAAAGCAATGAAGCCCAGCATAGCCTTAAATAAATAAATTTAAAATGGTATGAAGAGAGTAATCTATACATATTTAAAAAATAGAATACTTAAAGGCAAATGGAAACAAAACATAACATGCTGAAACTTATTGGATGCACAAAAGCAGTGTTCACGGGGAAGTTTATAGTTGTAAACAACTGTATTGAAAAAAAAAAGAATGATCTTAAATCAATAACCTAGATTTACACCTTAAGGAGTGGAAAGGAGAAGGGCAAATTACACCTCAAACCAGCAACAGGAAGGAAGAAATAAAGATGAGAGCAGAACTAAATGAAGCAGAGACTAGAAAAACTGTAGTAAGAATCAGCAAAACCAAAAGTTGGTTCTTTGAAAAGTTCAACAGAATTGACAGACCCTTAACTAAACTTGAAAATTAAAAATGAAACAAAATGAAGCATTTTAGTTATATTTATAACAGTTTAGACCTTTAAGCTTCAACTTTAAGGCCAATTATCTGTTCTTTTCAGGACTTAAAACTGATTGAATGGGCGCACCCAGATTATCAAGGAAAAATATGTTAAAGTCAGTTCATTACAGACTTTAGCAGTATCTGTAAACTCACAGCAACATTTGATCAGTGTTAGATTATACTGACACCTTGACAAAGCCATTACAATATAGTTTTGTTTGCTAATTTACGCTGTATCTTGCTTTCTATTTGATTATTGCCAACACAGAGGAGCTATACTTACTTTTGCAAGACGATATTGCATCTGAATCATTTTTGTGTGTTTTTTCTAATAATTGGTCTGTGGATGAAGTTTGACATCCTATATTGATGATAAGGTCATCTGCAAATGATTCCATTTGATCACATTACTGGCAAATAATTCTAGTTACTACAACTCTTCTTTCTTTTTCTTATCTTACAACACTGGCCAGTATACCTAGTGATATAAATGATGAGGGTTTCAGGTGTCCTTGGTGATTCTCTGATATTAATACAACTATGTCCACAGTTCCACCAGAAACAAGATATTTGCTTTAGTTATGGTATAAATTCTTTATTATCTTAAGGCCATTTCCTTCTATTCCCAGTCTTCAGAGTATTATATTGGCATAAACAGATTTTGAACTTAATGAAATTATTCTATGTATCCATTAATAAAATCATCAAATCAGCCTACCAGTGTATGATTTAACATTACAAATTTTGTTACTATTAAGCCACATTTGTTTTTCTGCAACAAAGCTTATTTTGATGTATTTTTTTAACTTCAGATTCCTTTTACTGTCTATATATTTGCCTTGAACTTTACTTTTAAAAACTTTTTTTACAGTAGGTCCTTTTTGGTTATCTCTGAACGTGTTGATTCCAAACTCCTAACTATCTTGCCCCCCACCCCCTGCTTCTCCCCGGTAACCATAAATTCATTCTCTAAGTCTGTGAGTCTGTTTCTGTTTTGTAAATAAGTTCATTTGCATCGTTTTTAAAATTTTAGGTTCTACATATAAGTAATGTCATATGATATTTGTCTTTGACTTAGTTCACTTAGTGTTGTATTTTACTTTGCTATTTCAGCTGGTGAGCAAATGTTGTTTTCAAATAATTTGTGTCTATATTCATAAGTAAAATGGCCTTATAATTTCCTTTTCTAGCCTTATTTAATTTTGAAATTAAACTTACTCTAAATTGTAAAATGTTCTAGGCAACTTTCCTTCTTTTTCTACTCTGTGGAACTACTTTTATAAGATAGGGATTATCTGTTCCTTCAAAGTTGGCAGAACTCCCTTATAAAGCTTTCTGGACCAGAGGCTTTTTAGTGGTTCCATTTTGTGGTAACATATCCTATAATAAGGGCTTCNCCTTCTTTTTCTACTCTCTGGAACTACTTTTATAAGATAGGGATTATCTGTTCCTTCAAAGTTGGCAGAACTCCCTTATAAAGCTTTCTGGACCAGAGGCTTTTTAGTGGTTCCATTTTGTGGTAACATATCCTATAATAAGGGCTTCCCAGGGGCGCAGTGATAAAGAATCCCCTTGCCAATGCCAGAGCTGCAGGAGATGAGGTTCAAATCCCTGGGTCGGGAAGATCCCCTGGAGTAGAAATTGGCAATATTCTTGCCAGGATAATCCCACGAACAGAGAAGCCTAGCAGGCTTCGGTCCGTGGGGTCACAAAGAGTCAGACACAACCGGCACACAAACATGCAAGCAAGCATCCTGTGATAAACACATTTTCAATCAGTGTTAATCATATAATTTTATAAAGATAATAAGTTGCTTTTAGTTTTAAACTGATAATTAAGAGAGTCACGATTACATTTCATATACATTTGAGTCATTGTATAGAACAGATTGCTGTGCGGTGCTTAGTCACTGAGTTGTGTCTGACTCTGCTACCCCATGGCCTGCAGCCCGTCAGGCTCCTCTATCCATGGGGCTTCTCCAGGAAAGAACACTGGAGTGGGTTGCCATGCCCTTCTCCAGGGGATCTTCCCAACCTAGGGCTCGAACCCAGGTCTCCCACATTTCAGGCGGATTCTTTACCGTCTGATCCACCAGGGAAGCCCATAGAACAGATTATGTAGACACATCTCCTATGTGAACTTGTGGGAAGGTCAGAATGAGTGTGGTCATCCAAGCTTCACTCATGTCTCCCTGCTCTTCTCCCTAGGACACACGGGACGGTTGTTAAAGTCTCTGTGCTTCACCAGTCTCTCCTTCCTGTTGCTTCACATCATTTTCCACATCACATTGGCGAGTCTGGAGGCACAGCACCGCATTGCACCTGGTTACAACTGTGAGTATCATGGAGCCTTTTTATCATGCTGTGAACATGCCTAACAAAGCTATGAGTTGGGACATTCATAGAAATCTAGGCAACGATTACATTAAAAAAAAAACAAAACTGTGGCAGTTTTTGGTCATTTGTCAACCTTATGCATTATAAATATATACAAAGGAATTCATGTGCCTTGACAATGGGGTACTGTGAACGCCTTAATTAATGCATCTTCAACACATATTAGCTACTAGACTCCAATCTGTATGTAACACACCATGGCTGGATGTAGTCTAAAAAAAAAATCGAGATTTACATACAGACCCTAGAACTTTCATTACAGCTAGTGAGATGAGACAGGTACAGTATGTACCATGATAAATAAGAGTATAAAAGTTGAATAACATTACACAACAGTGACCTCAATCCATTTCTAAAGCACAATGTAAGATTTTGTTCATCTTTATGGGGAAAAAGTAAACGACAGTTTCTTTTTCAAACTGGGATTACTTTTTGCTATTCATAATAAAATGATATATCTTACACACAAAACCTTATATTTTAAGGTTTTGATCTGAAAAAGTCAACACATATATGCTTTATCTAGGTAGTATCATCTTTCTAAAATTAATCTACTATCAGATAAATTCTACTCCTGTTTTTGTAGGATGTGTGTTTGTCATTTGAAAAAAAAAAAAAAAGAAGGATTTCAAAGAGATGGATTACAATCCATATGTTTTAAGTTAAACCTGAAGAAATCCTGAGATATTTGGAAAAGACTAAATTAATAGTTTTACGTTGTCAGTTTTTCACCGAGGAACTCGTTTGTGGATTTGAAATTCCCTGATCTTTCATAAGTGCAAGCACAAGTAAAAGAAGTCAACCAACCCTTCCCAGGAAAATAAAAAGACATTAAAATTCTTCATGGATCAAAGAATATTAGCATAAGTGTAGTGAGAGATTCTTTAATAAAATCCAGAGTTATAGATTATTCAGTATCCCTCACTGCATAACTTTCAGAGAGCTAAACTTCACAGAGCTAAGTTAGTGTTCATTTTGGCCATTTTATTAAGTGCCCAGGTCCTTGGATAATAATGCCTATCAAAGTGATTCGTGGTTTAAGATCTATGAATTAAGATATGTTTTTAAAAAGACTTAGAACTCATATACCATAAAATTCACCCATTTAAGGAATGCAACTCAATGGTTTTTTAGGTTGTATACCCATTATAACTCTCTAATTCCAGAAACCTCTCATCACCCCAAGAAGAAACCTTGCACCCATGAACACTATACATCCTTCTTTCCCTCTCCACGCATTCCTCGGCAGCCACTAATTTACCTTCTGACTCTGGTGGATTTACCTGCTCTGGGCCTTTCATCCAAACAGAATTGCATGATGTCTGTGTCTGACTTCTTTTACTCAACGTAATGTTTTCAAGGTTCATCTATGTTGTAGCCCATGTTAGGACTTCATCCCTTTTCATGGCTGAATAATATTCCATTGTTACAATGTGGTTTTAATGTCTGATGAAAGTCACATCATTATTAAAAACTTGATAAAATACAATGTTTAAATAATGGTACTTTATTTATATTATTAATATGATAGGAAGCATTTATTACACGTGGCCAGATTCAGGTCTTTTTGAACTTAGTAGAAGTGTTAGCAGTGTTATTTTTTACTGTTTCTGAATCAAAAATCCTTTGGGTAGGTCTTAATCAGGCATTCTCAGAGCCAAAAGGAGGAATTTTTTAACCGTAAGTATTTTCTGAACAACTTGCTACCTTCCCCCACAATAAAAGCTGAATTTGAAGCAAAAAAGGTAGATGTGAGAGGAAGAACATGGAAAAATTATTTGATACTTTGCATCCAGATGAGATTCCATAATCCAATTATGTAATGTTATATATTCTGTATATATAATGTTTTGACATCAAAATTTTATTTTCTTTCTCTTGAGTAATAACTCATACCGTAGCAATGTAGAAAATAAAATATCTCTTTGTTTTAAAAAAGGGTATTTCATAAATAATAAGTTATCTTTGTCACTGAAAGTATTTAATCACAAGATATATTACAACTGATCAGATTTTTCAAACGAGTTTACAAATATATAGTTTGCCTGTATCTGCAAATACTGTTTGGTTCTGAGCAATGTTGTAGACAGAACTGTGCTGGAGGGTGTCTAGATTAGAATGTGAACACATAATTTCCTCTGATCCAAAGTCTAGGTCTTTCTGTTTTACTCAAAATAGTATTTGCAACAGTTCTACAAAGGTCAAAACAAAAATGAAATGTGAAAAATATTCCATTTTTCACATTTACAAATGAATTTACTGCATATGGAGGAGCCTCTCCTATAAGGTATAGATAGAGACAGAAAGACATACAGGCTTAAAGCACACACACATCATACATCACACACATACACGCGATCACACACATAGAGATCAGACATCACACACACACATACCACACATACACAGATCACACACATCGTGCACACACAACATACACATAGGTCACACACACACACACGACACCCTGCACACACATACAATACACACACGCACCCCACACACGCACACATTACACGTCTCACATGCATACCACATGCACACAACACACACATACACATCACACACGTCACACCCACACACCGCATACACACATCACACACACATCACACACATACACCACACTTATACCACACACACCCCACACATCACACACACCTCACATATGCACACACACAGACGCTTGTCCTCGTGTTTTCTCTGTCTTCCCAGGCCAGAGTCCACATTACTCAGACCCTTTGGGTGGAACCTGTTGGTGTCCTGGGCTGCCTTGCTCAGTGGTGAAAGTAGAAACCAGTCAGATCTGGCCTCTTGACCTGTCTCTTACTGGCCATGCCCTGCAGCACAGTCTTGGAGAGTCGACCTGCCTTTGCTAACCTCACAGCTGAATATGTGGGCTTCCAGACACCGTATATTCCTAGGGATCATTCTATCTATGCACAGTGCTTTCTGCTGTTACCCTTCACAGAGATGTGTCTTGGACATGTCCAAATCTGTCATACTGTCTTTCTTTCCTTTTTGACGTCCCATATAAAAGCTCTATTCTCTTCTACCCAGGTCAATATAATAGAAATCTAACCATAAACTTTATTCCTAACAAGTTAAATTCTACTTTGAAGCTTATTTCCACAAAAGTGGATGTTCCAATGTGAAGTTCCAGCATTTTTGAGGAAGTCACCACAGAGACGGGAGATGCAAAAGAATGAGTTAGAGAAGGGATGTGAGCCCCACGAGCACCTTGAGAGTGAGTCTACAAAGAAATCACCAGTGTCTCCTAAGAACCAGCGATGCTGCAAAGCATTGGTGCACCAGGTCTACAGAGTTTTTTTGTACAGCTTCATGTGCAGTGTTTAAACATACATTCTTGAAAAGGGATAAAAGAGGAGAGCAAACAAACTTCAGAGCTTTGCAAACTAGTTTAGTCCAAGGTTGACACAGACCAGGTTTTCAGCCTGGAGCATTTTTTAATGATCAAGTTATATAAACTCTTGAAAAACCCTGTCCCCGTGGTAATGGAAACACTGACTTTTCATTTGGGGCTGACTTCACCTTATTCGTGTTATTGTTTCCCTAGCATTTGCAGTTTCGATTACACCATCTGAGTTGTAAACACAAACTCTGCTGTTTTGATATCCCACATTTGACGTTCCGCCTTCTTTTGGCATCCGTAGATGTAAAGTAGCAAAACTTCAAGTGAAAAGGCACAGAGTGCCTGTGCCGTCTGAATGCCTCCTCTGTGTGCCAAACTTTGTCAAATTAAAATGAAGGAACCCAGACACGTCCGGCTTCCCCATCTCACTCAAGTGGTCTTCAGACTCCAAACCACCGAGTGCTCATTTATACGTGTTTAATTTGGTGTTCCTGACGACTCCTCTCCCTGTCTAACACTCGTATGCCCTCAACCTCGTTACGGCAAAAGCTCCCAGGGTCCCTCAGGAATCTGAGCCATGAGTCTGGTGACAACGGTAGCCTTTATAAATATCCAGCCATTGGAAGTTCTCTCCCCCAAGAGCCCTGTGAACAGCCACTGGCAGCAGTAATGGTTGTTTCAGACCAGCCCAGTTGGTGCTTGGCGGCTGGTGGGTTTGTTAAAGATGCCTTTGTGCAGAAGGGGGACCTGCTGCCCTGCCCCTCCNCGTACACGTGTTCCCCTCATGTTTATTTTTTATTTACTCCTCAAAAAATATTGTTGTTGTTGTTTAGTTTCTAAGTCGTGTCTGCTTCTTTTTGACTCCATGTAGCCCTCCTGGCTCCTCTGTCCATGGGATTTTCCAGGCAAGAATAATGAAGTGGATTGCTATTTCCTTTTCCAGTTTATCTTCCCAACCCAGGAATCAAACCTGCATCTCCTGCATTGGCTAGTGGATTCTTTACTGTCTGAGCTGTATTTATTTTCTTAATTGAGAAATCCGAATGAATGTCATATTTAAATTGTAACAATGATGTTATGATATCTTGCATTGTTAACTTTGAAAATGTTTCTCCATGAAGTAGACTCTACAACAACTGCAAAGAAAATTAATTTTAAATAATTCAGGTTATTTATAATTCCACAGTCTTGTCATATATTAATTTATGTGATAATTTTTTTTTATTAAATGCCTACTGTGTACATTCATGGTAGCCTATGGACATCACTGTCCTGCCTTCACAGACCTTACAGTCCACTGGTGTGAGGTGGGGGCCGACAAATGAATGACCACCACCAGCAGAATCGGATATAGCACTGATATTGAGGATGTAAAAAGATCAGTGGAAATATACTTAATAGGTACCTAGCCTGGCCTGGGATGGGAGACTTCCTGGAGGAAGTGATGTGGAAGTAGATACCCGAAGGTGTAGCTATTTGTCGTGACAACCACGAAAGTGCCCTTCTGTCATGAAATTCATCCACCTCTATCATCTCATGAACTCTGAAGATTAGAATTGGCTCTGGGAATACGCACATACTCAAGAACATTCCTCCTGTCAAGTTTTAAAAAGGAGAAGGGAGCGGCAGAGGATGAGATGGTTGGATGGCATCACTGACTCAACACACAGGAANCTCATGAACTCTGAAGATTAGAATTGGCTCTGGGAATACGCACATACTCAAGAACATTCCTCCTGTCAAGTTTTAAAAAGGAGAAGGGAGCGGCAGAGGATGAGATGGTTGGATGGCATCACTGACTCAACACACAGGAATTTGAGCAAGCTCTGGGAGATAGTGAAGGACAGGGAAGCCTGGCGTGCTGCAGTCCATGGGGTCACAAAGAGTCGGACACGACTTTGTGACTCAACAACAACAACAAATCCCTGGAAAGGATACATTTACTGTGAGATTCCTAACAGCCCTTAAGACAGTAACTTTGACTCTGTGAAGTAAAAGCCATATTTTTGAGTCTTTGCCGAGAGTCTATTGAAGAATTTCAACGAATATGTATCAGATTTAATGCAAGGTCTTGCCTTGGTGCATAACATCCAGAAAACGTGAAAGGTGGTTTTTCTCATTAACTGATTATAGTAGAGAACAGTAAGAAAGACTTTTAAGTTCTTTCTGCATTTATCTTCTGTTTCCTCAAAATAAATGGCAGTCCTTCTTGACATTATCACAATTTGTGGAAGAAGGATGGATAAAAACTTTTAACTTCCCTTAGCAGAAGTTATTTATCAATTTGTGGCTTGGTATTGAGACATGCACTCTGAAATGAAGGTAGTTGAACATGTCAGGCTGTTAGCATCTGCATTTTGAAGTCCTCCAAAACCTACATTTTCTACCTGTATTTTGGTTTTCAAACTTCAGAGTCTTCTCCAAAAACCACCTTAATTTTCATGATGAAAAGAAACAAAAACAGATACACTCTTGACCCACTAAAACCTAATTATGGGAAAACCAGTCACAAAGTTAGATAGTTTTTTGTTTTTTTGTTTTGTCCAACCAGATGAGCTGGTTGGACAGCTAATGGGGAATGGAGGAGGGGATTGGTAAGCACAGGTGTTAACAAGAAGTTGACAAACTGAGAGTGTTTTCAGAATCAATTTGAAAACTTCATTCTTTAGATCTGGGTGGAAGTGTCACATACATAGCACCTTAGCCATACATGCCCTGGGTTATCTCCGTGTGATCTTCCAACATGTTGGTAATGAACTTGAGCATGTGATACTTCCTTCTATCCAAACAATTAAGTCATCCAAAACATAAGTTATTATTTAAGAGCTGGCCTTTGGATAATTGAAAGCTTAGAATCCAGACAGGCTGTGAAGTCTCTGATGACATCTCTATAAGATCATTTACCCTTTCCATGGACTTGGATGCAGGTGAGGACACCATCTCACCATGAAGACTTTGAAAGCAAAACAAACCAAAACACATGTTGCATTTAAAACAGCCAAGCCACTAATTTATACTTTAAATTTTGAATCAATAAGCTAGTGAAATGAAACAACAGACATTTTACCCTTAAGGGTGAATAATCAGTGTATCTTTTTTTGGTCAACAAAATATATTCAATGCTTTCTTTCTGTGCTTCAGCTATAGATAGACATTCTTGTCAACAGTAACTGGCATTTATTTTACTCTTGGAAATATTATTTATTCTTGGCTTTGAGTCAAAGCAGTAAACAGTCTCCTTAATGATGTAATTTTAAAATTTATGATGTTTTAGTAACTATACCAGTAAACTTTATATTCGATAATATACAATCCTCATAGAGTTGGAATTTTTATTTATATTTTAGAGTCAGAGAGACCAAATTTATTTCCTAGAATATGTCTACATTTTAATGGCTATAGCGCTTATTCATTTGTTAGAATTTTTTCTTATTGAAATATAGTTGATTTACAATGTTGCTTAAAACTTATTTTAAATTATAGGCTGCCCGAAGTCCCTGAATGTGCTTCTGGGGAAAGTAGGCTTTTTGTTTCTAGTAGACTAAAACTAAGGGGTATTATTGTAAGGATGTTGGGATTGGTCTGGAATCATGGAACTGGATCATGATAAGACTTCTCCATCGAAAACTTTCCGCAGGCACCGAGTCATGCAAGACCTCATACATGAATTCCATGAAATCATTGCTGCTAAGTCACTTCAGTTATGTCTGACTCTGTGCGATCCCATAGACGGCAGCCCACCAAGCTCTGCCGTCCCTGGGATTTCCAGGCAAGAACACTGGAGTGGGTTGCCATTTCCTTCTTCAATGCATGAAAGTGAAAGTGAAGTCGCTCAATCGTGTCTGACTCTTAGGGACCCCATGGACTGTAGCCTACCAGGCTCCTCCATCCATGGGATTTTCTAGGCAAGAGTACTGGAGTGGGGTGTCATTGCCTTCTCCATGAAATCATTATGGACACTTTATTTCAATCAACAGAGAGAGGAGCAGCCCCTCCCCTACCTCCAAGGATGTCAAGAGTCTTAAAAGTACAACTCAAGTCCATCCATCCATCCAACAAACAGTTATCAGTTGTCTGTGTGTGCTAAGCACTGTTCCAGCTGCTGGGGATGCAGCAGCTTAAAAGCAAAAACAATTGAAATCGTATAACCCTTATGGAGCTCGTATTCTGTAATGTGGGAGATATATAAAATAAGTAAGCTTTATAATATTCCAGCTGTAATAATCCTCCAAAGAAATTAACCCAGGAAAGTAGAAATGAAACATCAAGGTCAGCATGGTGATGTTTCAGGCAGGGAGGTCAAGGAGAAGCAAAGTGGATACATGGGAAAACACAGCCGCCACCTCCCCCTGCTCAGCGCCTCTCCTTCAGGACTCCTTTTCTTCCTGTGCGCACACTCTGGATAGTTGTTCATGAGCTGAAACTTTATAGATTGAAGAATTATTCCAACCAGTCTATCACATCTTCATGTGGTGAGCAGGGGGTACCCTACCTTCTTGATGTTATGAGCATATGTCCCACAGCCCTGCTCACTCTGCGACCCCTGTGGCCCCTCAGAGCACGCGACATCCTCCTTCCCAAGGTCAGGAGTGTTTGTGGCCGAGAAACTCTGCCAGTCCAATCTGCTTAGTGTTGTGTGGTGTGCATTCAACCATCTCATTCTGTTGAGGCAGGGAATCCTGCTTTCATCAACAGGTGAATAGGAGGTGCTCAGAATACTGTAAACCACTGTAGTCGAGCCGCTTTGCTGCTGGTGAGAAGACAGACGTACATATTAGTGAGAGAGCAAGAGGGTACAGAAATAGATCTGCACATACATGGTCAATTTTCAGCAGAGATGCAAAAGCAGTTTTGTGGATAAAGTACAATTGTTACTGGAAAAATGCAGGCTCCATATTTAAACCCATATTTAAATCCATTCCACTTTAAAATTCATATGAAAAATAAGGACTTTAACCTTTACCTTGTACCATTTATAAAAATTAACTCAAAGTGGATCATTGACATTAAAATGTAAAACCATAAAACTCTTTTCAAAAAATAGGATCTATGATGCCTGGATTGGACAAAGAAAGGATTTCTTAAATATGACACCAAAAGAATGATTCAAGAGGGGGAAAAATGGATAAACTGAACTTACATCAAAATTAAGAACTTCTTCTCAAAATCCAATAAGATGTTAAAAAGTGAAGCCACAAATTGAAAGACAATATTTGCAAGTCACATATGTGGTAAAGGACTTCCATCCAGAATATATGAAGAACTCTCAAAAGTCAATACCAAGAAAACATACATTTCAATTTTAAAGATGGGCAGAAATTTTGAGCAGGCACTGTACCAAAGAAGATACTCACATGACAAATAAATGCATGAAAATCACTTAACATTATTAGTCATTAGGAAAATGAACATTAAAAACAGGAAGTTACTGCTCCATATCTCTTAGTATGGGAGAAAGGAAGGAAAGAAGGACCCCAACTTCTGATGAAGATGCAGAGCCCCTGGAATTCAAACGTGTTGCTGCTAGGAATGCAGAGTCATGCAGCCACTTTGAAAACCAGTTGCTGGTATATCTGATGGTCAGCCACATACTACTTGTTCAACCCAGAACTCCTACTTTTGGAAATTTACTGAAGTGGAATTAAAATTTATATTCACACAAAAATCTCTAAGCAAATGCTCTCAGTACTTTTATTTGTAATTGACTCAAGCTTCGGAAAACCCAGATGTCTTTCAGCTGGTAAATGGATCAACAAACTGCCGACCCTAGATGGAGTATTAGTCAGCAGTGAAAAGTGCTGATCCACGAAGTGACACACTGACTCTCCAATGAAAGATGCTGAGTGATGGAAGCCAGTCTTAGATTCTCCAGCCCATATGTGTCATGAATGATGTTCAAGAAAAGGTCAAACTCCAAAGACAGAAAATAGATCAGCAGTCACCCATGGCTGGGAGACTTTGGGGCTGATGGAGCTTCTCTGTTTCTTGACAGATGTGGTAGTTAATGGACTGAATGCATCTGTCAGAACTTGAAGAATTATACAAAAATGAATGAGTTTTAAGTTATGTAAATTATACCTTAATAAGATTTTTTTCCCCGGGAGGAGGAAATGGCAACTCATTCCAGTATTCTTGCCTGGGAAATCCTATGGACAGAGGAGCCTGGCAGGCTACAGCCTGTGGGGTCACAAAAGAGTCGGACATGACTTAGCAACTAAACAGCAACAGCAAAGAATGTTTTTTAAAAGCCACTGGTCATCGTGGGGAGAAATCGGAGTTTCCCCTTGTTGTTTGCTTCAGGGCTTCTATGAAGAGTGGTGGCATCAGAGGAGTAGACTCTGGTCCCCACTGCAGATCCTAAAGGTCGTGATTTCTTATCTTAAGTGCTGTTGTGAAGACCAGATCAGAGAGGGTGGCTTCGAAAGTGCTTCCTAGCTTATTGACATTTCATTCATTTATTCAACAAGTCTTGGTTGATCACATGGGGCTTCTGTGTTCTGGGCATGTGTCAGCCCCAGGGAACCACAGATAAGACTGCTGTAGCCCCCCTGCTCTGGGGAGCTCCTCCTCTAAGGTCAGGGGTAGGCAGGCAAACACATTCCTGCAGTAACATGTGATCTGATGAATATAGTCATCCTCCAAAGGCCTGAGGAACCCCAACAGCTGCCAGGCATGGAGGGCGACCCAGGCATTGTTAGGTCTTGGATATCACTTAGACGAGTTCTGAATTTAGCAGAAGCAGGAGCCTCTGAGTTGTTGTTGTTGTTTTTTAATGGCATAAATAAGAACGAATGATGCTTTAAAGACTTTTTTTGATGTGGACTATTTCTAAAGTCTTTATTGAATTTGTTGCAATATTGTTTCTGTTTTATGTTTAGTTTTTTGGCTATCAGGCATGTGGGATCTTAACTTCTCAACCAGGGATTGAACTCTCACCCCCTGCATTGGAAGATGACATGTTAACCACTTGACCTCCAGGGAGGTCCCTGAATGATGCTTTAGAAAGATCATCTTGGCCACAGTCCACACCTTTGTGTGGGTGTGGGTATGTGAGTGATGGCAGGTGGGGCGATAGAAGAGGAAGGGCCTGTGACAAGAACCTGAACTAAGGAGACTGCAGAGGGATTTTAGAAGAGATGCTTTGAGAAAGACAACGCTGTCTAATTCAGCATGGTGGAAGGAGAAAGAGCCTGACTGGGTGGGTGGAGGTACTGTTTCAACAGTGTAAGGACCACATGGGGAAGGTCAGATTTGACTTGGGGAGGGAGGGAGTGTGGGTGTCAGTTTGGTGTTTGAAATCCAGATCCATGCATCTGTGTAGGTGTAAGAGGAAATGTCCAGTAGGTTATTGTGTAAATGGATCTATAGTTCAGAAAGGACATTCTCTTGGCAACACAGATGAGGGTGTTGTCAGGGTACCGGTCATAGGTAAAGTCACATTTCCAGTAACTCACAAACTCACACCACCTGCTCCTTAGTTGAAAAAAATAGTTGAAGACCTAACAGTGTTGGGTCGGCGAGTGGTTGTCCCACCTGCATGGTTTCTGCCCTGTTCTGAGTCTGTGACGATGTTCTGTTTGAGTCCTGGGAAGAAAAGTGCCTTCTCACCTGTTGTGTTGCACAAGCTGGCCCTGTTAGTGGTTTGGAGGTGGCAGTTTTTCTGCCGCTCTGGCTGGCGTCGCGAGCACGCTCAGCCCTGTTTTGAGACCTCCCCTTCGGGTGGAGCAGAAAGGCAGAGGGCAGGTCACTGCAGGGCCCCTGGCCGGATGGCTCCCTGTCTTCCTGAAGCCGTCCTGCCCTGTGATTGTGGACGAAGGGGTGGGAATGAGATTCTGGAGAATTCTTGGCTGACCTTTAGGGAGAGTGCTGGAGGAAGGGCACCTCTAGCTCCAGAAAGTTCTTGTCCACCCTCTCTTTTTAAACATGATTTCCAGCATATTTAGATTGGTATTGATGGCATTTGCTTGGTTTTTCTTGTTCCTGGAGGCTTGCTGATGTGAAGGGCAAAGCTACATGGACTCTCACCCATATCCTGCATTAGTATCGATTCAGGCGGCTACAAAGTGGGAGGAAATGAGAAAAAAAAGTTTCTTATTTCTCAGTCATTAGCCAGTTGGGGGTGGGGGGGATTAAAACTTAGGTTGCTGCTTCCTGGGAAATTTTATCTCAAAATAGATCTAACTGCCATTTCTGTCAACCAATAAATGATGATCTCTGGGTTAACACTCAGAGTCCCGTTACTCAGCCTTTAAGCTTCCTTAAAGGCTGCTTGGCCTTGCGTTGAGATGGAGATAGTCTGTTTTCTGGAGCAGGTATAGGTGCTGGAATATAATCAACATGATTCTAACAAGCTAATTTTTACAAACAGGCTGTAACACCCTCAGATCCTATCATGGAGGGAACCAAACATCTGCATGTGTCTATCCAAGTCACACCACTTCGTGTATTTGCGTGCTTTGTAGTTCTGGAACACACATGTGAACACATGCTTGTGCACACACGTACACGTTATTAAAGAAGATGTAGAGTCAGATTCTCCATAAGTGAAAGTTGTCAGAGAGGATCACATCTTGTGAATTATTACTGGGAAATGACGTGAGAGTTTGGATAAAGAATCAACCAGTCTCTTATAGCTGATTCGAGTTATTTCCCTCTTTGGGAGATACACAGTCTGCACCCCACTCTGAGTATTTCTGGTCTGTACCACACTAACTCCTACCATTTCTCACCCTCTCCAGTGAACACACTCTTGGAACCCATTCCAATCAAGAAGACAAAAAAAAGTTTCAATCTTAAAACATCATCGATATCATGCATTAAACAGGGTGCTCAGTTCTGGTGCACTGGGATAACCCTGAGGGATGGGATGGGGAGGGAGGTGGGAGGGGGGTTCAGGATGGGGAACACNCCACACTAACTCCTACCATTTCTCACCCTCTCCAGTGAACACACTCTTGGAACCCATTCCAATCAAGAAGACAAAAAAAAGTTTCAATCTTAAAACATCATCGATATCATGCATTAAACAGGGTGCTCAGTTCTGGTGCACTGGGATAACCCTGAGGGATGGGATGGGGAGGGAGGTGGGAGGGGGGTTCAGGATGGGGAACACATGTACACCCATGGCTGATTATGTGAATGTATGGCAAAAACCACCACAATGTTGTAAAGTAATTAGCCTCCAATTAAAATTTTAAAAAAAATAGGTACAAAACATCATCAGTACCACAACTGGAGGACCAGATCAGCTTTTCCTAGGATTATCTGACATTTGCTGGTATTCAAAGTCTGCATTAAGCAAAAAACATGCATCACAGGTTTTCGAGAGATGAAGATGCATCTTTCGGTGTTATAATTTAACAAAATTAATGATAACTCATCTCTGTGATAAATGAAGAGTTATCAGTCAGAATATCAGAGTAGCTCATTTGTGTGTGCATGACCATTATTACAGTGATTCTTAATACTGTAGAGATTCTGTGAACACTTCTATGTGTATTTTAATTTTTATTGTATGTTAGAGTCATGTTAAAAGTGCAGATTAGCAATACGGCTAAAACACTGCCTGTATCTCAAAGGTGTAAAGTGTACCCCTTGCAAGCTTGAGATCATCTACGTTCAGTGTGGTGGTTAATAGGTTTGTATTGTAGCCCCCTCCGGGGGTGCTCCCTGTTGAAGAAGCTGGCCAACAACCCCTGGAGGGTGTGTCTCTGAAGAAGACAACTGTGGCCTGGGGTCCAGCTGGGAGTCAGCTGACATGCACACATCTCCCAGGCCTGTGCAGAAGCACCCTTAGTGTCCGAAACAGAGTCCTGCCTACGGTCACCCTTCCTGTTAGACGGCTGTCGCTTTTGTGGTGTGTGATGTACGTTCTTCTTAGGTTGTCCATCTCAGCTTTTCTAAGGGTATAATGCACAGGCATCCCTGGGAATTAAAGTTTTGCTGCAGCCTATAATGTTTGCTAAATCTCTCACTTTTTAAAGTGTCTTCTTTTGAAACTATTTTGACAAAGACAAATATATGATATCACTTGTATGTGGAATCTAAAAAAATGATAAAATGAACTTATTTATGAAATAAAAATAGACTCACAGGCACAGAAAACAAATTTATGGTTACCAGGGGAAAAGGGGTGGGGGATAAATTAGAAGGTTGGGATTAACATACAGAGACTACTGTATATAAAATAGCTAAACAAGGACCTACTGTATAGCACAGGGAACTCCTCTCAACATCTTGTGATAACATATAATGGAAAAGAATCTGAAGAAGAATATACATATATGTGTGTGTAACTTTGGTGTACACTTGAAACTAACACAACATTGGAAGTTAACTATACTTCAATTTTTAAAGTTTTTTAAAATAGTGTAAGCCTGCTTTTGAAATGTGAATAACCATTACCTAGCTGTCCCTTTTGAAGGAAATTTCATTCTAGAAAATCACCTTAAATTATAAAATGAATTCACTTATTAATTCATTTGTAAAATGCAGAGTATCCTCTTTTCTGATTAAGAGGACTCTTTCAATAAGTTCATTATTGTCTATTAGAACAATGTATTTTATTCATGACATGTGAAGTCTAAATAATTAATTTCTAGCACTCTTCTGGAGTTGTTCAATGCTCATTTAACTGGAAGCTAAATCAAGTCTTTGCTGACTTCCTAAGGATGCTTCTTAAGGGGAATGTTTGATTTATGGGCCTTTCCTTCCTCCGTCTGGCCCTGGATTTTTGGCGCAAGTCAGAGCTTAAAATGGGTGTTTGCCTGTGGTCAGACCTCGCTGCTATTAATATCTATTAGATGCCTAAAATGTTAGCTTTTTGTAGTACTGGGCTCTTCGCACAGCATGCTTCCCAGTATTATTTCAATTTAATGCTGAGAACCACATGAGGCAGGTATTATTAAACCCATTTTACAGATGAGAAAGCTGAGGCCAAGGGTCAAGTTCACAAGTTCATAGTCTATGAGTCTTCCTACCCCAGGTTTGCTCTTTCTGTTACTCTGGTGATGCCCTGCTTCCTGTCTTGGTCAATTATAAAGTGGAATTGAATATGAAATGAATATAAAAATATAAAATGAGATCTTTAAGTGCTATTTTTCAGATTAAGTTGGTGGCTCAGATGGTAAAGAATCTGCCTGCAATGCAGGAGATGCGGGTTTGATCCCTGGGTTGGGAAGATCCCCTGGAGAAGGAAATGACAACCCACTCCAGTATTCTTGCCTGGAGAATCCCATGGGCAGAGAAGCCTGGCGGGCTACAGTCCATGAGGTCGCAGAGTCAGACACAACTGAGCAACTAAACACTTTAGCCAAAATCTGCCAGAATTCTCGGTCACCTGTCCCCTCCCAGCCTTGCCATGGGGTGGCTCTGGCCCCTTTCTCCTGACAGAAAGCTCACAGGCTCAGAACAGGAAGGTGCTGTCATTGCACAGCCGGTGAGGGAGTGCACTTCTGCCTCCGTCCCGAAGCCAAACTCAAAACCAGAGAAGAGTCCATTATGCCTTCTTGTGTGCATTAGCGAAGAACCCCGAGACCCCTCAGGTACTCCAGACGTTCGGGGCGTCCCTCTGTTTACCCACCTGAGAGCCCCTGGCATAGGTGACTCCACTCAGCTACTTCAGGAGATGTGTTTAATTCCGTGCCATCTCCTGGTTGTTACGTGTCATTTTCTAGCAACTAGTTTGCTTCTCATACACTAAACATCCGCTTCTCTTGCTGACAGTAAGCTGGATAGTCTACTTTAGGAGTTCTCATTGTAAAGAAAGCAGAGTAGGCTAAAAGGGATCTTTAAACAAGCTTAAAAGCAGCCCAGGTCTCCAGGATGTAGAGGAGAAGGCAGCCCCGTGGTCAGGGAGGAGGGATTTACGAGGCAGCGCTGGGATAGGGTGCAATGCTGGAGAGGAGGCCTTGCTGGGCAGGGGGCTTCTGGGGCAGGTTCCCCATGGACAGGAGCTCTGTTGACTCGTGTGCACACAACCCTTTGAGCAGAGCCTGGTGGGACCTGGCTGCAGCGTTTGGCTTCTCTTATCTCCAACACAGGTATGTTCTGTGGGTCAAACTGCTGATCGCTGGCCTGAAGTGATGACATCGGACAGCTTCCTTCCAACGTTCTGGGGCTGAAATTCGAGCCCCAGGTATTTTAGTCTTGGCAAAAGTGTTACAGTTTTGATGCCAGACCTTGAACTTCCCCCGGCCAGGAAAGTAAGCCAGCCCTCACATCAGCAGAAAGGAGGGGACAACGAAGGCCAGGATTTTGACAATAGCAGCACCGCACTGAAAAGCGCGTTTCAGTCTGAGCACTTCTGAACCTCCCTTCTCGGATCCTTTCTTTCTCTTTTGAGGAGTGTGTTAAAAAGCAGTTTCATGAGAACAAGCTCCAGGAGACATTCCAAAGCCAGCTCCACCTTTATAAATCTAATGAAGGCTTATGAGCTGTAAAGTTTGCATGACTTTCTTGAAAAAAAAAAAAAAAAAGAATCAAGACATTGCAATTGTGGAAGCTTGATCCTAAAACTGCTCGGACAGAAAGTGAGGTGAGGTCTTCCTGCTGCAGGAGAGCGAGCATCATTTTTCCCTCCTCCTGGAAGCTGCTGAAGGGCCAGTGCCAGCCCCCAGCACTGAGTCACGGCACAGAACCCTGCTTCTCCTGCTCAGAGAGTGACTGGGGCCTCTCCAAGGACTTGAGCCTGGGCTAATGTGAGGAAGAGGGGGTTTCTAAGATGCTGTGTTAAGTGACTCACTTCCCATCAGGACCTACTACCAACCCCGTCCTCCAAAGTGTTAGGAAAGTTGTGATTCCTGGAACGTGGCATCTGCTCCCAGGTTAGCGTGGGCTGAGAGCTTTGCGAGGACAGTCGACTGTGACTCCAGGTGATGCCCCCTTCAATCTTATTTTGAAGCATTCTTCTCCTTTCTTTTATTTCTTAAAACTTTGCTGTAATTTTTAATCACATTGCTGTCCCTGTTGCTTCTCTTCGGCCCTAGACTGTACACTGCAGGTGGGCACAGACAATGGACGCTCTGCTCCCAGGTTTTTACTCAGGGCCTGAAGTGTGCTCAGCTGCCGTGGCTACTCCTTCTACACTTTCTGCATGCTCAGTAAAGTAATGAAGTACAGTTACTAAGGTTCTTTAAAAAATGTGCTTCTGGTATGTTGAGTCCTATGTGCTTAGTCCTCGGTCCTGTCTGTCTCTTTGACTCCATGGACTGTAGCTAGCCCACCAGGCTCTTCTGTCCATGGGATTCTCCAGGCAAAAATAGTGGAATGGGTAGCCATGCCCTTCTCCAGGGGATCTTCCTGACCCATGGATCAAACCCAGGTCTCCTGCATTGCTGGCAGCTTCTTCACCGTCTGAGTCACCAGGGACACATCCTATGAAATGGCTTTTATAAGCAAAAGCAGTCAACTATGTCAGTTTCATAAGTTCAAGTTGTAAATTAATGAGATTTTGGAAGACATTTTTAGTTGTAAATATTAAAAGGTATAAATATGTCTATCATCTCACTAGTTCTTTGTTTAAGGAGATATTGTAGGGTTTGCCAAGGGGTAGCCACATGGGCTTCAAGGAGATCAAGCAGTCAATTCTAAAGGAAATCAACTCTGAGTATGCATTGGAAGGACTGTTGCTGAAGCTGAAGCAACTTTGGCCACCTGATGTGAAGAGCCGACTCACTGGAAAAGTGGAAAAGACCCTGATGCTGGGAAACATTGAAGGCAAAAGGAGAAGGGGGCAGCAGAGGATGAGATGGTTAGATAGCATCACTGACTCAATGGACACAAATTTGAGCAAACGTCCAGAGATAGTGGAGGACAGAGAAGCCTGGAGTGCTGCAGTCCATGGGTTTGCAGAGAGTCGGAGATGGATACAACTTAGCGACTGAACAACAGCAACAACAGCATAAGGGAAAAGAATTTGAGAAAGAATATGTGTATATGTATTACTGAGTCACTCTGCTCTACACCTGAAGCTAACACGATATTGTAAATGAAATATACTTCAATAAAATAAAATAATCTGTGGGCAGGAACAGCAGCCTCTCCTCTGAGGGCTGGTTGCAAATGGGGCCAAGAGCAGGGTGAGAGCCCTTCCCTCTCCCAACCCACCTTGGAGCCTCTTCTTCCCAGACCCTCAAAGGTGAGATGCGAGTGTGTGAGCCCAGTTTCCTGCTTGTGCCTCATTTGAAATGGCTCCCAAATATGAAACTTCGGAAATGCAAAATTATGGTTCACAGTGAGCAGTCAGGAAGAGCTGTTTCTCTTGTTCAGACTCTCCAGCCTTCCTTGAAGATCCAAGAAAAGGCGTAGGAATCCTGTCAAGACCATCCAGGGTGCCTTTGCCCCTGGGGTGATTCTGCACCACTCTGGACTCCAGTAAACACAGGATAGTGACGGGTCCCCATCACACAGACCAGGGCATCAGCATCACTTAGGAGCATCCTTGTCACCTGGTTTCTTCTACGGAGCCTGC
>SJYV01042268.1:0-13432 GCA_006410875.1 Neotragus pygmaeus | reverse complement strand
ATTTTATTTTTATATACTAAAAGTCATTATTTATAAAAATAGATTTTAAAAAAGTTTTTGACAAGTATAGATGGTTCTTCTTATATATAGTTTTTAGATGTTAATTAAGATCTAAAGTACTTAAGTTATATTGAACTTAACCCATCAAAACATTTATAAAGAATCTTTGTGTAGTTGGTATGTTGTCAATAGCCAGGTATTTGTGATTAAGAATTTGAAATTATATAATATGATCCCTACTATCATAATTAATAAAAATAATAAATATTCTATCAAAGACATAAATCAAACTTACTATCAGAAACTATAAACAGTTTGTAGGACCTTGGAACTAGTATCAAAATGTACCATCAGGTATTATATTGGAAATTAGTTCCTTTTCCAGCTTAGGTATACATAAAATTAGTAATGAATCAAAACCTAATGTTATAACAAAATTCTTACATTCAGCTTATATTTATTGATGCTACTTGGAAATTAAAATTTCCAAAGTAGNGTATCAAAATGTACCATCAGGTATTATATTGGAAATTAGTTCCTTTTCCAGCTTAGGTATACATAAAATTAGTAATGAATCAAAACCTAATGTTATAACAAAATTCTTACATTCAGCTTATATTTATTGATGCTACTTGGAAATTAAAATTTCCAAAGTAGTAAGTTATTTAGGCAAGTATGATTTTACTTAAAGCGAGATTTTAAATCATAGAAAATATGTTCCTTACCGGAGCAGGATTTTCCCATTTTTTTAAAAAGTCTTCTTTGGCTTTGGCTAGAAACTCTTTCACTGAAAATATATTAAAAAAAAATTGACTTGTAAGAATATTCATATTACATATATAAATATATTACACATAAGTATACTTGCTTAAGAAGCATAGACTTAGGTTAACTATGGTTGTCATGAAACATATATTCACAACCATGGTATACTAGAGAGCCATTTAGTTTCTTTAAAGAAGAAGCAAACATTTTCTCAAGTTTCTAAGATTATATAATTCTGTTCTATATGAAGGTCACTTTGATAATAACCTAATAATAAAAATATGGTTCCTGATAAAATACCTGAAAATAATGAAAAATGTTAGAAATGAATACAGGGAAAAATATTTATTGTAAAAAAAAAAANATATATATATATTCTAATATATTAAAAGATCTGCTATAAACTTTTATTTGAAGACTTTCTGTGCAGTGTGGAGCTAAGAATAGGAACACAAATTCCTCCTTTTCCCCCTAGTATCCAACATAACACTGACCAATAAAATTAAGTATGCTTAAGAAGCCTCCAAATATCAGAGATGTATATCTTTTAATTATCAAATGGAAAAGGAAACAAGTCAAATTTTTAGTTGAGTATGTATAAGCCTCTGTTGAACATAAACAAAGTAGGGTCATTGTAATTTTATAGGTGAAACTAATTAACATAAGGTGTTCAGCGGTAAAGAATCCACCAGCCAAGGCAGGAGATAAAGGAGACATAGGTTTGATCCCTGGGTCGGGAAGATCCCCTGGAGAGGGAAATGGCAACCCACTTCAGTATTCTTTCCTAGGAAATCCCATGGACAGAGGAGCCGGGTGGGCTACAGTCCATGGGGTTGCAAAGATTCGGGCATGACTGAGGGACTGAGCACGCACACACATAGACTATTCAAGATGTCCATGTTAGCTCCAAGAATGAGTGGTCACTCAGCTGAGAATGGCCTTTAAGAGCCAAGGACAGTGGTTAACACATGACTCCCTGTTATGGGTGGTCTGCCTACCAGGAGATGCTGAACCTACTCTTTACCTCCTCACTTCTAATTCCCACCTTTTTTCAAGCCCACCACAGGGGAGATGAGACCCCAAGATGGAGAAAGGGCATCCATTGGTTTATTTTTTGGTTATCAGAACAGCTAGAATTTAATGATTGGTTCTTGGGTCCATGTCAACACCATGACATCAATAGGTACCTGAGTCACAAGAGCTCTAAAACACAGCTGGGTCTAAACTGCTTCAATAAAGTAATCTCTTCAAATACCAGTGTCCATTTATACTGTTCAAAGTGAAACCCAAGAACTTGCTATGGTATCCCAAGCCACTGTGGATTCAGGTCATCAATAACTGATTTCAGAACATACTGCTTTTAGAAGTGTACTCGATTACTTTAGAACTCTGCCTAGAAGATTCAGTTCCCTTGCTGCTGCTGCTAAGTCGCTTCAGTTGTGTCCGACTCTTTGCAACCCCATAGATGGCAGCCCACCAGGCTCCCCCGTCCCTGGGATTCTCCAGGCAAGAACACTGGAGTGGGTTGCCATTTCCCTCTCCAATGCATGAAAGTGAAAAGTGAAAGTGAGAATTTGCACTTGTTTACTTATGGGTGTTTTCAGGTACTAGGAAAGTTTACAAGGAGTCTGGAGGCTCTCTCTCTGTGTAGACTGGGAGTGTTTTCAGAACAGATTACTAGGTATACTCTTTTTTTGTTCCATCCNAGTGAGAATTTGCACTTGTTTACTTATGGGTGTTTTCAGGTACTAGGAAAGTTTACAAGGAGTCTGGAGGCTCTCTCTCTGTGTAGACTGGGAGTGTTTTCAGAACAGATTACTAGGTATACTCTTTTTTTGTTCCATCCTCTCTGCCCACTCTCCACCCACACATTAGTATTATGTTGTGCATAGCTAAAGTATTTGTAAATTTTAAGATGTACTTATGTTCTAGAAAGATTAGAGAGCCCTTTACCAGGATGTCATAAAAAAGGAATATGGATGGATGAGAATCCTTGAGTTATAGCATATGCTAGATGTACCGCTCCTTTCTCTCATGTAAGGACAAATCCTGATAGCAAATTATTGAGAATTTTGGTAAAAAAAATTAGAACGTTTCCCCAGATTTACTAAGGTATAAAAATTGACTATTTAACCAACTTCTCAGGTTCTAATTTCTATCTTTGTGCCAGTGAGTCCTGATTTGTATTTTCAACACAGACTGCTCTTTACAGTTCCCATCTACTAGGTATTATTACCTCAGAGGCCCTTTACACTCCAACACTGTCCAAAGCTGAGTTCATTTAGCCTCTAAAATATCAGCTTCATAAAAGCTGGGATGTTGTTTTGTTCACTGTTGAATCCCCAGGACCTAAAATAGTGTCTAGCATGCAGATGGGTGCTCAATAAAGATTTGTTGAATGAAAATGAATGAATGAAAAGATCCTCCCAGAAGGCAATCTTCCAGTAATGCTCCACATGTCACAAGAGGGTTTTCCAGGACTTGACAGTAAACATCGAACTCTATACCTCTTCTCATTATCTCAGCCCTCCAGCCTCCTCTCGTGAATCAAATCACCCTCTTTGCTGCTTCATCCCCATTAACCTCTAAATATGCTCAAAATCTGCTATCATAAAATGAACTGTTACTTTATTATACAAAGTTATCTATAAATCTGTTCACTCTGTATTCCTATAATTTTGAATACCCTAGAGCTCCCACCTCACACCCCACTCTTCCTCTTCTCCGTACCTTTCTCAGGCAAGGAATGGCTCGCTTGGAATGCCCTCNTATCTATAAATCTGTTCACTCTGTATTCCTATAATTTTGAATACCCTAGAGCTCCCACCTCACACCCCACTCTTCCTCTTCTCCGTACCTTTCTCAGGCAAGGAATGGCTCGCTTGGAATGCCCTCCACTCTCCTGGAAAAGCCCTTTCTGATCTAGCTAGCTTTGTCTTACTCCTTAATTTCCATTGCAGGTACCATTTTCCTTATGAAGCCTTTCCTGATACCCATCTCCTCCCAGGCAACCAGGCTAAGTGTTCTTCCCCTGTGCCGTCACAATATCCCCAGTCAGGCCTTCCCAAATTTTTTCACATCTTGGTACACATGGAAAATGCTTGAGTCCGAGTCTCAGTCCACCACAGTCCTTGTGCAGCACCATTTGGGTACACTTGTGACTGAGTCATAGTATGCCAGTATGGCACATCACGATGCTTCAAACTCTGCTGTCAGGATGGCACAATCACCACATGCACCCCATTGTACTATGATTATCTACATTTGTGTCTGTCCCTCATTGCACCTGTGAACTCAAGGGCAAGAATTTTGTATTCTCATTTTTTACATTTTAAATGATCACATACTAAAAAATTGACCTTTCTCTGGATGTACAGTTCTATAACTGTTATCACATGTATAGATTCCTCCAACCATGACCAAAATTAGGACATTGAATAGTTCCATCATACAGGATTCTATCCTTCTACTTCTAACCCTCATTGGTCTGTTCTGTCACTGTACTTTTGTCTTTTCAAAAATGTCATATNTGTTATCACATGTATAGATTCCTCCAACCATGACCAAAATTAGGACATTGAATAGTTCCATCATACAGGATTCTATCCTTCTACTTCTAACCCTCATTGGTCTGTTCTGTCACTGTACTTTTGTCTTTTCAAAAATGTCATATAAATAGAACCATACAGTATGTAACCTTTTGAAACTGGCTCTTTCCACTTAGTATAATGTGTCTGACATTCATCCAAATTGTCATGTATATCAATAGCTTGGTCCTTTTAATTGCTAAGTAATATTTCATTGTGAGCATTTAAGATAGTTTGTTTATCCATTCATCCACTGAAAGATATATGGGGTGTCTCCAGTGTGGGCCAGTTTCCAATACAGCTGCTTTCACATTTGTGAAAGGTTTTTCTGTGAACACAAGTTTTCATTTCTCTAGGGTAGATACCCAGGAGTGGTATTTTATGTCTTTTATGGCAAATGTATATATACTTTTATGAGAAACCAACAAATGGTCTCCAAAGCAGCAATACTGTTTTGTTGCTACATTGTGCTGGCAATGTATGACACTTTCAGTGGCTCCACATCCTTTCCAGCACTTAGCATTGTCAGCATTTTTCATTTTTCCCATTTTATTAGATGTGTTCTGGTTTCTCATTGTAGCCTAGACTTTTACCTTGGTACCCCAGCATTTAGCACATTGGTGGATCCTCAATAAGTATTTACCAAACTGAAATAAACATCCCATTTTCGGACTCCTGTTTCAAGTTCACTAACATTTTCATTATACTTTCTATAATAAAAGCTTTATGTTTAAAACCAAAGAAGCTGCACAGAAGTATTGAACTCCCTTGTACCCTCCTATACTCACTGCTCCCAAGTCCTAGAGAACCCAGTGTTCCATTTAGAAGACTGATATAGTGATATAATCTATAACTTTCACTCAAACATAAATCAAACTTAAAGACCTGCTAACAAGATTGCTTTGAAAGGCTCACTATCACCACTACTAGTACTAACAATAAGAATCACCATTGATTATCAGGTAATTGGGTGAGCCAGGCACTGTGCTAGGAGCTATTCCTATAGTAATTCATTTACTCCACCAACCCCATAAGATAGGTATTATCTTCTTTTTATAGACATGGGGACTGAAGTTTAATGAAGCTGACAAACTTGCCCAAGTCATACAGCCAATAAGAGAAAGCATCAGGGTATACACCCAGGTCAGGCTGGTTCCAGAAACCATAGTCCTAACCCCCATCCTGTGTGGCTCACTCTCCTGGGCAAAGGAACCAGCTGCTCTCTAAACAACAAAAACTATCTCTAGTCACTTAAAATCTGAAGGATTATCAAAGTTCAAGAAAGCAAACCATTCTCCTCNTAACCCCCATCCTGTGTGGCTCACTCTCCTGGGCAAAGGAACCAGCTGCTCTCTAAACAACAAAAACTATCTCTAGTCACTTAAAATCTGAAGGATTATCAAAGTTCAAGAAAGCAAACCATTCTCCTCATCATATGTCTTATAATCAACAATGAGTTTTTGATCCTTCTGATCAACAGTGAGGCACCTGGATGAGGGGTGCAAGGACCCCCAGTCTGGGAAGTCTGCTCTGCCTGAATGGAGGACATACTCGGGATTTTAGATCTTATTCCTGTGAACTCAGTAGCAGGAGTGGGACTCAAGTGAGCAGCACTTGTAGGTCTACGAAAAGTATCCCCATCCACTGAATCTTGAGAGCATCCTCCACAGGAGACCTGAGTTGAAGTTATAATAATGGTTGCTTTTTAGGTTGAGTCATAAAAATACAATGGAATTATATATGTATACATATAAAATAAAATTAGTAATGTACTAACCTGAACCATCTAATGACTAAGCACATCCAGAGACAACACAGAACTTCAGTCCTTAGAGATATATCTAGCATTAATTCTAATAAAACAAGACATACTAGACTTTTCACTGGATGCATGGAGTTAAANACAGTCAATTATCACATGGTCTGCTGAAAAAATATCATTTAAATAAATTCATAAGTGGCTTAAAATACACAGTGCCAGTGATTAATGAGGAAGCATTAAATAGCAGAATGACTGGAAACTTTCCAATCAGCATTCCGAAATATATTCATTACTGACAAATTTCTCATCCTTGAAATTTTGACAACCTCGAGAAAGAATTTCGTATTTATATAAACCATAATCCACTCAGCAATGATCTGAACTTGCTGTAAAACTGTGGTTTTTCTCAAAGGAGAAAACCTTATTTATCAAGACCACAGAACACAGAGATTAAATACAAACCAATTTCCATAGTCAACATAGCATTTTCTGTTTAAAAATCAAAACTTTTCATCCAGACAGATATATTTGCCTCTGAGAAGACACCTTTTTTAAAAAGAAAATAAACACAACATAATCCAATTTCCCTTTCAAAAAGAGCAGTCCAAAGTTTACCGAATTATAGCCTATTATAATACCATATCTAAGGACGAGCAGCAGAAATCAGTTTCTTTTTCTTCAAAATGCCTTTGGACATTCAGTCTTATGGCAATAACCAGAGTTGAGTAGAGTTTTGTACTTTTCTTTTACAGGATATTCCCGCCTCATCTGCAATATTCTTTTGAAATACTAGAATTTTCTGGACAAAAACTCAGAAACATCTCATCACTTTTCTATCAAAGGCATCATTCTTGTATAATTCTGACACATGGCTTTCAACCCTTGTGCAAATAAATTTGTCCAACCAAAAAACACAAGCTAATCTCTGAAAACAATGATAAGTCCCCTGCTATTTGCACTTGAGGACTCTTACTCACTGGCATATGTGTGCTCCTTCCTCCTCTACTGCCTTGCCGAAGCCCCAGGGAATGGAGAAGGTCTGCCAAGTTCCTCCTTCAAGATCCTTATCCATGGTAGGAAGCCAAAACAGCCCACCTCTTCCTAAAGATAGAAAGAAAGTACTCAGTTTTTGATTATTTTATAAGAAGAATGTTTGTATCATAATAAACAACTGCCAGACAAGAAGAGTGAGGGGGAAGAAGAGGCGGAATCGATGCTGAGAGGCCAATCGTATTTCATCACTCAGCTACTTGGAAACCAGATATGCTGAGATAATCACGTGCTTTGAGAGATTTGAAGATGCAAAAAAGGAGTAACTCTGTCTTCTGTAAATTATTAACAGGGACCTTTTTCCCGACCCTGAGCAAAGATTCACATGTTACCCATTTCAGAAAAAAAGCAATCACGTTTGGCAGGGAGCACGTAAATCGACGAGCCAAGGATCAAGATTTCTGATCTGAGCTCTGCCACTGACCCGTATGAATCAGGACAACTCTGTGAGTTTAGAATCAAAGTGATATTACACTGGGAATAAAGCAGCACCTTCTGAAGAGGCCATAACTGCAGTTGCAGCATCTGCCTCTGATGAAAATGAATATTTGCTCCTCCCCATCTGAAAACTCACTATGGGCTATTTGGCACTATGAGCTGGAATGAAGCCACACCTGCATGCAATTCTCACAGTTCTCATAGATTTCAAAGTGCTGTGAACTTCTCTCATGGCTTTCTTGTATTTCATCCAAATTTGAGATTTAACACGACTGTCTTAAAGCCATTTGAAGTTGCCAATGTTAATGCTAGAGCCTAACCGGTAATTTAAACTCAGTGGGAAAATGCTGATTCAGAAAGCTTTCAGAAAGCATCGGCTTCCAGTGACACAGATGGGGACATTTGGGGTACACTGTGTTGAGTGCTGTGGAATGTCTCTTTTTCTCTAGACCAGGATTTCTCAACCTCAGCATTATTGGCATTTTCAGCTGGATACTTCTTTGTTGCCAGGCTGCCTGGTACACTAGGGGATGTTTAGCAGCATCCCTAGTCTCTACCCACAGATGCCAGCAGCACCTCCAGTTGTGACACCCAAAAATGTCTCCAGATATTGCCAAATATCCAGCAGGAGGTAGAGTCACTCAGGTCAAAACCACTGCTATAGACCCAATTCTTTTTTTAAATTGTGCTTGTGCTTCATTACTCAGTTGTGTCCGACTCTTTGCAACCCCATGGACTGTAGCCCACCAGGCTCCTCTGTCCATGGGATTCTCCAGGGAACAATACTGGAGTGGGTTGCCATTTCCTCCTCCAGAGGATCTTTCCATCCCAGGGACTGAACCAGTGTCTCCTGTGTCTCCTGCATTGCAAGCAGATTCTTAACCTGTTGAGCCATTGGGGAAGCACTGTGCTGGGTCTTCGTTGCTTTGCACGGGGTTTCTCTAGTTGTGGTGAGCAGGGCCTACTCTTCATTGTGGTGCTCAAGCTTCTCATTGTGGTGGCTTCTCTTGTTGCAGAGCATGGGCTTTGGGCATGCAGGCTTTAGTAGTTGTGGCTCACGGGCTTAGGTGCCCTTCAGCATGTGGAATCTTCCAGAACCAGGGATCAAACCCATGTCCCCTGCATTGGCAGGTGGATTCTTATCCACTGCACCACCAGGGAAGTCCTAGATCCAATTCTTAACTAAAGGTTTTCAAAATAGGAGGAATGTTATTTACATTTGAGATAGGCTTATGCCAAAGACAGGTGGTAGGTAAATAGTCAAGGCTGGGGGTTAACCCAAGGTCTCATATGCAGGTGGCCAATTGATTTGTTTTAATGGACATTTAAAGTGGAGAATATCGTGAATTCCCTGGCTGTCCAGTGGTTAGAGCCCTGCAATTCCATTGCAGGGGGCACGGGTTTGATCGCTAGCTGGGGAACTAAGAAAGCCACAAGTGGCCAAAAATAAATAAATAAAGTGGGGAATACAAACTCTACATTTACATTTGCCAAACTACTCCCTATTTGTGATGGTTAATTGTGTCAACCTGACTGGGCCAAGGGGTGCCCACATATTTGGTTAAACATTATTTGAGATGTGTGAGATTTCATCTAGATGAGATTAACATCTGAACCAGTACTGAATAAAGCAGACTGCCTTCCCCAATGTGGGTGGGCCTCACCCCAGGGAGAATTCACTCTCCATCTGTTTCTGAGCAGGGACATGGGCCTTCTCCTGCCCTCAGGCTAGAACTACACTATTGGTTCTCCTGGGTCTCCAGCTTGCAGATGGCAGGTCATGGGCCTTCTCAGCCTCCATAATCATGTAACCCCTTTCCTTATAATCAATCAGTAAATCTCTGTATGTATATACACACACACAGAGACCTCAGAGATAATGTGCATTTGGTTTCAGATCACTGCAAATATCACAACAAAGCAAGCCACATGAATTTTTTGGCTTTCTAGTACATATAAGAGTGATGCTTATACTATCCTATAGTCTGTTAAGTGTACAATAGCATCATGTCTTTAAAAAAAAAGTGTGTGCCTTAATTAAAAATAGTTTATTGCCCCCAAAATGCTATCATCTGACAACACAGGCTTGCTCTAAATCTTCAATTTGGAAAAAAACAAATGCAGTATCTGTGAAACGCAACAAAATGAGGTATGCCTGTAAACACAATAACAGCAGCCTACTTAAATTCAACACTGACAAAAAGTAGGTGCATGGTTTCAAAAGCGAAAGTACAGAGCAGTCATTCCACAGGTATGGTGGACCTCTCCTTATTAAGAAGACTGGCTTGCCGAGGAGAAACCCTGCAATGGGGTAGTTGTCATGGGAGAAGAAACAACCTTCAGAGCCTCAGAATTTCCTTTCTGAGTAGGAGCAATGACCTACAGGAAGACTTATTTCTCACATGGTACAGTGTGTCAGGACAGCTGGCTGTCCACTCCAGGGCCTAATTGTGGAAGTTAGTATAGAGGGGTCAGTCTCTAAAGGGTTGATGTTTGCGCTTTATGGTTTCTATGGGAAGGGGTATGAGTGGGTCTGGAAAGAGAAATGCTGCATCCCATTTCCTTTGGGATAAGACAGAGAAAGAGTTTTTAATAAAGCAGAAGGGTGTTCTGAGATGGTTAAACCACATCCCCTTCTATGGACTTGATTGTACAAGAAGGAAACTATATGTCCAGGGTGCTCAACGTGGCCTGGATCGGGGAAAGACCCTCCACCTGAGTACTGGGACCCAGGAACAGGTGCTTCAAGAAATAAAATCTCTTTATTTCTAGTCGATTTATCATATTTATTCCTTGATTTGGTGTTGTAAATTTTTCTTTTCTTTTTTTTAAACTTGGAAACACTCCTTAATAATGTCAAGAGCTACCAACTGGAGTACAGAAATTTTATCCAGATGTTACAGCTGGACACCAAAGATCTATTAAATACCTACCAAACAGCCTGCACAAGGGCAAATATGAAAGACAGATCACATGTTGCTATCCTCAAATACCTTACATTTGAGGATTGGAGAGAGAGGATAAATATCCAGAGCAGCAGATTTGAAAGATTTCAATTCATATTTTCATTTTATGTTTTTACATAAAGTTGAATTGCTTTGCTTAGTTTAAAAAACTAAAGGTACACTTTGAGTGACTTTAAAATTACGAACATATCATCTTTTCTGACTAGCCAATAGAAAAAAGACTATATTCTATTGCCCAGTCAAAAAGAAGTAAGATTACTATTTGAGAGTTGAGAAAATAATTTTATACTCTTCTAAAGGAAGGTGTTGAGAATTCTTTAGAATTGTTCGGATAAAGTCCTTAATTCTGGGTCTGACATTCAAGGCTTCTGCCATCTCTTTCCAACCTTCCTTTCTGGTCCTGCCTCTCTTCTGCTTTTACTCATACATTCCGTGCTAATTACACTAAAGAAAGCAATGAGCACCCTGTGATTTTCCATCTCCAGACATTTGGGTTTCTTCTCTTCCTTCCCATTAGAACACCAGTTCCCTTCTTCCTGACCAAAATCAATTCTTTCCCAAACACCGGTTTCACAACTCATCTCCTACGACGCATTTCACTCTCTCCAGGAGAATTAATCTTCCCCCTGGGTATTTATAAAGGACATGGTGTATGTGTGCATGCTTAGTTGTGTCTGACCCTTTGTGACCCCATGGACTGTAGCCCACCAGGCTCCTCTGTCCATGGGATTTCCCAGGAAAGAATACTGGAGAGGGTTGTCATTTACCTCTATGGGGAATCTTCATGATCCAGGGATCAAACCTACATCTCCTGTGTCTCCTGCATTGGCAGGCAGGTTTTTTACCAATGTGCCACCTGGGAAACCCAAAGGACATGTTGCCTCTGTAAAAGCAGCTATCACACTCTGCCTGCCACTGCAGGGACTTGTGCTCAATTTGCTAAACTCACTGAATGTCCTAATACGGTTTTTGCAGATACTTTAGGATTTTCTATATAGCTGATCTGCAAATTAAATCAGTTTTACTTCTTCCCTTTCGAAACCATATTCCCACATCCCCCACCCCCGCCTTGCTTTAATGCACTGGTTAGAACCTCCAGTATAATTTTGAATGGAAGTGGTGAGAGTGGAAATCCTTGCCTGTTCCTGACCTTATGGGAAGAGCATTCTTAAGTAGTACAAAGAACTGATAAACCAAACTTTATGAAAATTCAAAAAACATGTTCTTCAACAGTGTATGGAGTAGGGAAAACATTTTTGTGTTTCTGAATAACTTTTGCTGAAAACTTGGGATCCTGAGCTGAAAGCAACCCTTGGGACAGTAATTTAAAACTAGGTACACACCGAGAGAACTCCAGAGAGATGGACCTAACTCTAGGGGTATGTGTTTACATTTCAAGGGAAAATGAGGCTCAGGGCCTTAGAGAGCCAGAGACATTCAGGTTTACGCGGTCCTTGAAAAGATTTCACTACATTCCAAAAGATTAGAGTAAGAACCCAGGATTCTTCCATCCTATATCCGAGGAGCCAAAGTTTTATTCCCTCTTTTTGAGAAAAGAGGGGGAGGAAGCTGCCTCTTTCTCTTATACACAAGCAGAGAAAATCCATTTTTCTCCATGCCTCTCCTATGGATTATCTGGCCCTTCACATAGACGTTTTTCCATCTGACTTTCATTGTGATGCCCCAGGGATAAGGTCTGAGGCAAGGGGGCCAATGTAGTGATTATTAGGCAAGTAACACTAACGACAGTCTGTCTCTGATTCGGAAAGCCTCATGAACACATTAAGGATAAAATTAAAGAAGACGAATATTAAGAATTCAACAAAAAGACACTGGGCATGATTTCTGTCTCTCTTGTGGTAGGAGGCTGTAAAGAAAAGGTCTGAGAAATGGCACACACCGTCAGGTCAAAAGCAGTTTTTGTGCTCATTTACCTGCCAAGTTTTTCATTTTTTTCTTTTATGGTGGTAAAATATACATAACATAAAACTTACTGTTTAAAGCCACTTTTCAATTTACAATTCAGTGACACTAAGTACATTTGCAATGTGCAACCAGCACTACTATCCATTTCTAGAACTTTTTCATTATCCGCCAAAGAAACTCTGTACACATTCAACAATAATTCTCCATCACTCCCTCCCCCAGCCCCTGGCAATCACCATTATACTTTCTGTCTCTATGAATTTGCCTAATCTATGTACCTCATATAAGTAAAACAATACAGTATTTGTTCTTTTGTCTTTGGCTTATTTCACTTACCATAATGTTTTCAAAGTTCATCCATGTTGTAAGATGTATGAGAATTTCATTCCTTCTTATGGATGAATATATCCCACTGTATGGATAGACTACATTTTATTTATCAGTTCATCCACTGATGGACACATGGGTTGTTTCCACCTTTTGGATATTGTGACTAATGCTGTGAGTCTCTGCTTTCAGTTCTTTTGAATATATACCTGGAGCGGAATTGCTGGATCACATGGTATTTCTATGTTGAACTTTTTAAGGAACTACCAAACTATCTGACACAGCAGATACACCATTTTTCATTCCCACCAGCAATGCACAAGGGTTCCAATTCTCCACATCCTCACCAACACTTGTTATTTTACAATTTCCTTCACTTTTATACTTTTGTAAGTTGTGCAGTAATTTGAAGCTTTAATAAAACTTTTTTATCTAGAGAACTGGTCTCAATAACTGGACCTGCCACTCCCAGAAGCAGGAGACCTTTTACTTCTTTTTGATGACCTGGTATGTGAGACAACAAAAGAGACACAGACATAGAGAACAGACTTTTGGCCTCTGAGGGAGTAGGTGAGGGCAGGATGATTTGGGAGAATGGCATTGAAGCATAT
>SJYV01042266.1:0-14042 GCA_006410875.1 Neotragus pygmaeus | reverse complement strand
GTGTGTGTGTGTGTGTTAATTGTCTGAAGATGCCATTATTTTTGCCATCACTCTTGGTGGGTGGTTTACTGCGGATGAAGTTCCAGGTTCTCGGTCGTTTTCCTTCAGCGGTCTGAGGATGTTTTTCTGTTGCACTCTGGACTTGGTCATTGCAGCGCTCTGCAGTTTCCCTAGATTGTGTCTGGGTGTGAAGTTACTTTTATTAATACGGTTGGCTCCTCAGAGGTATACATCTTCCTCAAGCTAAAGAGTCATGTCCTTTATCAGTTCTGGAAAGTTCCCAGGCATATCTCTTCAAATATCTCCTTTCCTTCATCCTTCCGGTTCTCTCCTTTTGGAGCTCCAATGTGTTGGACTCTCTCACTGCAGCCTTTGTCTCTCCTAAGCTCTAATTTTTCATCTCTTTATCTCTCCAGGCTGTATCTTGGACATTTTCCTCTGATCCATTTGTCAAATCCTTTCATTCTGCTAATTAATTAACCTGTCTTTTGAGGTCTTAATTCCAATGACAACATGTTTCATTTGTAGTTCCTCTTTTTTTTTTCTTCCTGTAGTGTCCTATTCTTTCATTATAAATTCTAATCCTTTTATTGCTTTAATTATTTTAAACATACTCCTTCTGTAGTCTCTTCAAATAGTTCTATCTTGAGCTATTAGTCCTATTAGATTAAGTTCTTAGGATATCAGTTCTCCTGTTTGTGGATAGCTGATTCTCCCTGATCATGGGTGTTTCCTTACATAGGTTGTAATTATTACTTTTTTTTTTTCTATGAACCTTTTTTCCCTTCCCCATGTCCTGGGTTGTACAAGAGTCCCACACACTAGTTTTGCATTCACTTATTAGGCACATTAATGGTTTTCACTGATTTAAGACCAGTCTTTGCACTGATAATTTGGTTTGAGATTACAGTGTGTGGTGAAGGCTTAGAGTCTTTTCCCCTCTTAAAAAAAATTGTGAAATTCACATAACATGATAAACTATTTTGCAGTATTCATTTTAACGGCATTTAGTGCTTTCACCATGTTGTATAACCACCACTTCCATCTAGTTCTAAAACTTTCTCGCCACTCCTGAAGAGACCCTGTACCCATTAAGCAGTCACTCCCCAGTCCCCGCTCCTGTTTTTTGTTTCTTGTGGGACACATTTCTCCTCGTCCTGAATCCTTGTTTCTTTCCTAGGCTGGTTAGGCAGCATTTTCAAGTATCCCATCCTTGGCGCTGGCAGCTCCCAAGGCCCAGTCTGCCTGTGTGGGTGTTCACCACCATGCTCCCAGCCTGGGCTGAGAGCCAGGGGGAGCAGCTAGCCAGGGCGAGCAGCTAGCCAGGGCTGACGTTCCCTGGGCTACCTTAGCTTCAGCACCTGACCTTCTGCAACTCATAAATTCCCCCTACCCTTTTCTCACACTTAGGGATTTATCTTTCTCTTATTAGAGTTCAGGTATATATTTAAAAAGTACTTTCGTTATGTTTGGGAGGCATTTTTGTAGCAGGAGGTGCCTACCTTAGCACTTTTTACCTTGTCCCTGGAACTGCCCCTGTTTTATAGTGAGTGGCAGAATCAAAGGCTTTATAATCAGACCCTGTGACATTTAAGATTGCTAACTTCCAACAACGTAATAAAACAGTAGTACAACCTCTGGTGGTTTGCCCAGCATTTCCCATACAGAGTGTCACTCGGTGTTCACAGGCTGGACAGGTGAGTGTTATTGCTACTGCCCTGGTTACAGTGGCAGTAACAAGGGCTCAGTGGTAAAGAACCCACCTGCCAATGCAGGAGACGCAGGTTCGATCCCTAGGTTGGGAAGATCCCCTGGAGGAGGAAATGGCAACCCACTCTGGTATTATTGCCTGAGAAATCCATGGACAGAGGAGCCTGGCGAGCCACAGTCCATGGAGTTGCAAGAGTCAGACATGGCTTATACACTGAACAAATGCCTGCCCGCCCTGTGCAGCAGAGGAAACTACAGCTGAGTGAGGCCACGTGAGGCATCCACATGGACAAGTGCAGCCCAGGACTTGAGATTAGCTTCCAATCCTGTACTTTCCCTTCCTGCAGTGGGTTTTCTCTTGGCAGGAGGGACCTATGGCCAGGAGAGGAAAGTGGGTTGAGATAAGAGGGCAGGTGGAGAGGTGTATAGGGAGAGGAAGGGACTAAGGGTACATTGGTTTGATCTTAAAATTTTGCTAAATGGGTCTGATAGGTGCCAGGGTCAGGTGAGTGGGGGATGGCTGCGTGTGTGTGTGTGTATGCATGTGTACACAGAGCTGTGGGTTCTGTCCGAAACACATAAATACTAGGCGAAGTAATTCTCTGCAGATCCTCTGAGAGGCTCCCCGGGGAATCCTGCCTGCCACCATCACCAAGAACAGTGCTGATGCTGCTCCCTGGGGTCACCAACACCTGCTGCTGAGCCCTGCTGCCTAGAACAGCATTCATCTTTCCATTTGTCCATCTATCTATCAACATTTACTCGATACCTGTGCCTTGAGGGCACTACAGAGTCCTGGGAATAGAGAGATGAATAAGAAGCATGTGGTCCAGTGGGAAAAAAATGGTTATATATGTGTGTGTGCATTTAACTTTTCAAAAATTCCAGCACCGTATAATCACACTGTAAAGAAGCAGGCAAAGACGCAGAGGGTGTCACCAGGCTGCTGGAGGGGAAAGAATGGCTATCACGCTGCCCCAGCAGGCCCTCAGTGAGTGGCCAAAGCCAGTGCGGCCTTGAGCATCTCCTGCCTCTGTCTGGGCATAGAGCACTGATTTAGGATGCCTGGAGCAGCGGATTCACACTGACCCAACTTATACAATACTGATGCCTAACCTTGCTGCCAAACAGCTCAGGTGGAGGGAGAAATAAGTACCAAAGACTTGCTATTGTTCACCCGTGAGTGCTTTTCAGGCCCTCAGTAAATAACTGTTGAAGCAATAAATTCATGGTCCAGGCACCCCAAGGCCCAGCAGATTCTCTGGACACCCATGTTGCTAGCACCTGCTTTGGGTTCCTCGTTTTGTGATGCCTCGTTTTCTGACCTGGTAGATTGGGAGGTCTGGAAGCCACGTGGTGGTTGGTTCCATATGCTTGTTACCCACAGCTTCTAGGTACCCTCGGTCACTCTGTCGCACTGGGTGTGACGCTGCTGCCCCGTCTGTCTCTCCCACTCCAAAGTGAGTTCCCCAAGCAGAAGAATCACATCTTCTACTCCATGGGCTACACGCAGGACTTGGCACTCGTACTGAATAATTATTGAATGAGTGACCAACAGAGCGAATGGATAAAACAGAATTCATTCTATTTCTACCCCCAATACTGAGAGACCTCTTCCGTTCAGTTCAGTTCAGTTTCCCAGTCGTGTCCGACTCTTTGCGACCCCATGAATCGCAGCACGCCAGGCCTCCCTGTCCATCACCAACCCCCGGAGTTCACTCAGACTCACATCCATGGAGTCAGTGATGCCATCCAGCCATCTCATCCTCGGTTGTCCCCTTCTCCTCCTGTCCCCAATCCCTCCCAGCATCAGAGTCTTTTCCAATGAGTCAACTCTTCGCATGAGGTGGCCAAAGTACTGGAGTTTCAGCTTTAGCATCATTCCTTCCAAAGACATCCCAGGGCTGATCTCCTTCAGAATGGACTGGTTGGATCTCCTTGAAGAAGCAAACAATTCTCTCTGGGGAATCCAAGACCGGGGGGTCAAAGAAGATTCTTTGAAGGAGGTCAGTTTTGAGCTGAGCCTGAAAGATGAGCAGGAACTTGGGAGGAGGACAAGAGACGGGCAATGGCTAGGAGTATGAGTTTTGAAGCCTTTTGTGCCATGCTGAGACTATTTCACCTCTCTGTCTTGGTTTTCTCATCTGTAAAATAAGGTAGAGCTGTGTTAAGTGCCTACCATTTGGGCTGTCATGGGGATTAAATGAGTTACCACAAAGAGAGCATTTAGGCCAGGGCCTGGCACACAGTAAGAACTCAGTAAATGCTAGCTACTGCTCTTTGTATTATTTTTGTGAGAGAGAGCATTCTCTGGAGAGGAGACAGCCAGAGCAGAGATGAAAGGGCAAACAGGATCAGCACACTCCCAGCAGGAGCACAGGCAAAAAAGTGGTGGGAGAAGGGGCCAGGGTGAGGCGGGTCTGCACCCTCAGCTCTGCACTGAGCGGACTGGACAATTCCAGGAGATCACTGAAGCAGCCAGTGACATGCTCACTGTGGTATCAGGGGCAGCAGCATGGAGAACCATGGGAAGGGAATAAAGCCCAGTTAGGAGGTGTGTGCAGGGGCGGCTGAGCCGTGGCTGTGCCCCGACCTTGGTCCTCAGACACAGAAGATCTGGGGTCGGGCAGGCTGTGTTCTGCTGGCTTAGGCCTAAGCTTCCCTGCCAGGGACCCACTCCCTCCGCTGCCCCAACCTGTACCAAGTGCCAGCAGGGTCTTTTGTGCTGATGCAGCCGTGGAAGAATGTAGGTGCTGCTTCTTTATTATCAGCTGCAGCTGTAATTAAACCTCAGCTGTCCGGACAGGGCAGCCTCCGAGCTGAAGCCTTTATTAGTGTCAGAGTAGTTGGGCGTTTATTTAAGTCCCCTTCCTGGTGTCCTGGGCCGTGTGAAGCCTGTGAAGTAGCAAACCTGTGCCCAGCCTAACTCCCCACTTCTCTCTGGAAACTGCTTCAAGGTTCCCCCTTTCCATCTTCTGAATTCCCGCAGCATCTACAGGATCCCACCTCTGACCTCCTTCCCGTCCTTGCTGGGAGCTGGCTGCTTCTCTGAGGTTCACACTGGCCTCGGCTAACTCTGACCCATTGCTCCCACGCGGCCTCCTTGCTCTTTCTCCTCGTGTCCTTGCCTCAGCACGCAGGAAGCCCCGTTTGCTGCTCCCTCTGCCCTGGATACCAAGTGGCTCACTCCCCACTTCACTGAGTGTTCTCTCACACGCCATATTATCAGTCTTTCTGACCCCATGTCTGAAATAACAGTTCCTTCCCTGACATTTTTCTGTAGGCCCTTATCCTGTTTGTTTGGGGTTTTTTTGGTGGTTTTTTGAAATATAGTTGACTTACAACGTTGTGTTAGTTTCAGCTGTACAGTTAAGTGATGGAGTTATCCATACATACGTATTTCTATCTTTTCAGATTCTTTTTCCTTACAGTTCATCACAAAATACTGAGTATAATAATTCCCTAGGTTATATAGTAGGTCTTTATCGGTTGTCTATTTTATATATGGGCTTCCTTGATAGCTCAGTTGGTAAAGAATCTCCCTGCAATGCAGGAGACCCTGGTTCAATTTCTGGCTCAGGAAAATCCACTGAAGAAGGGATGGGCTACCCACTCCAGTATTCTTGGGCTTCCCTTGTGGCTCAGCTGGTAAAGAATCCTCCTGTAATGTGGAAGACCTGGGGGGACTACTCTATAGTCCATGGGGTCTCAAAGGGTCAGTATATGTATTTTATATATAGCAGTGTATATCTCTTAATCCCGAACTCCTAGCTTGTCTCTCCTTGCCCCTTTCTCTTTTGGTAACCATAAGTTTGTTTTCTATGTCTGTGGGTCTGTTTCTGTTTTGTGTATAAATTCATTTGTATCATTTTTTTCAGATCACGTATAAACAATATCATGATATTTGTCTTTCTCTGTCTGAGTACACCTAGTCTGATAATTTCTAGGTCCATCCACGTCGCTGCAAATGGTGTTATTTCACTTTTTTTTTTTTTTTACAGCTGAATGATATTTCATTTACGTAGATACCACATCTTTTCCATTTCTCTGTAGATGGACATTTCGGTTGTTTCCGTGTCTTGGCTATTGAAAATAGTGCTCCTATGAGCATTGGGGTACATGTATTTTTTCTAATTAGTTTTCTCCTTTAACTAGCATTGTCACTACCTGACATAGAGACATAGGATCTATCAATATATTTTCTATTTTCTGTCTCTTTAACTAGAATATGCAGTGACGTGATGGACTGGCCCCCACCTCTCCCGCTCCCCCCTCAATGCTGCTGCTTTCTGCAAATGCTGTGCCCTAGACTCTTCCTCATTCTGTATTTCACTTGCCCTAGACTCCTCCTCATTCTGTATTTCACTTCCCCAGGGTCTTGTCAGGTCTGCTGATCCTCTACGCACCACCCTGGCACCTGAACTCTCCACGCACTCCCTCTCAGGGACTGTGTACAGGCTGCCCCTGTTTCCTGGAACTGCTGGTCCTGTGTCCCCAGTCTCTCCCTGGAGGTTTTTGGAGACTGAGTGCAGAGCTGCTGATCCCTGGGAAGCCCCAGGGATACCTCCCTCTTCTTCTTCCCTCTAGGTCCTGATCTCAGCCCCTTTTCCCCAGAGTTGCCCTTACAATTGTCAACTTATTTATCTTCTGCCTGAACGGTGAGCTTGTTGAGAGTGAAGGCTCAGGACCCCTCTGTGTCCCTAGCACTCAGCCCACGGCCTAGCAGGGAACATGGTTTGTGCAGCCTTAGTTTATTAGAAGGAGGACACGTAGGCTGGCTTTTCCTGGAGGCCCTCCAAGGACACTCAAAGGAGTGGTCTCTGGGCAGGGCGGGAGACCCCAGAGTGAAGGGTGGCCTGCCCCAGTTAGGGTCCTCATTTCCACTCACTCCATTCCCTGAGGACCCCAGAGCCTAGTGCTGTGTGTGTGTGCAGAGTCTGGGGACCCTGCTCTGGGGCTCTGTGGGGACTGAGCCTGTGGTTCCAGAGCCCGGGAGACCAGCTCTGGGTTGCACTGATCTTCTGGTCATGGGGAGGCAGCAGGTTTGTTCCTGCAGTGCTTTCTGGTTTGGGTTTATAGAGTTCCTCCTCCCCTCCTGGCTCCTTGCCTTCAGAGCAGAGAGGTTTCAGAAAACGGCCATTCTGGGGCTTGTGGTGATGGACCTGCAGTCCTGCGCCTCCTCGAATGCTGACTCTCTGATTAAGGACAGCTGAGTGGCTTCATTGAGAGTGGAAATCGTGACTTGGCGCCTCCCCACCACGGCCACTTCAGTACACTTGACTTTGAAGGGCTTTGATCAGCCCTGTTAAGTGGGTGGGGTGGGAGCGTGCTGAGGGAGATGGCCAGCCTCTCCTACCACGTGAGCCAGGCATCAGCCAACTCTCAAGGCAGGCCTGAGGGTCAGGGCCCCTCGCCTTGTGGTAGGCCCCTTGTCCCTACCTTGTCTAACCCTGGGGGTGAGCATGAAAATACTTGACGACAGATATGGCACTTCTAGGAATAGGTTAGAATGGAATAGTCTTGGAGGTCTGTTGTGGGGCCATGGTTAATCCTGTAGGTGCTGGATTATGGGTAGATGGGTGGGGGTAGGCTGGGAGCAGGGCAGTGCTGGCAACCGCCTACCAACCAGAGCAGAAGTGTTTCACTACTGTAATATTCGATCCCCTTCTCCTCCAAACCAGAGCACCTGGGTCTCGTTTGACCTGGAGACGTGATACATCTGGACCCTTGAGGAAGGGGCATCTCAGCTGGAGCATCTGGCTGGGGGGGCTGCGGGATGCTGTGAGTCTACCTGTGAGAACGCTGCTCCCAGCCCACGCGAGGAGTATCTGTGTGGCACGTCGTGCCTGACACTGTGAAGATCATGAGCACAGACCCTGGACTGGACGGCTGCCTCCTGCCTGTGTGACTGTGGGCACATCACTTAGCTTCTCCAGGCCTCTGATTACTCCACGGTGTAGCAAGACTGCCTTCCTCGTGGGGTTGCTGGGAGGATTAAATAAGTGAATCTATGCTAACCAAGCCCGTGGCAAGTGCTGTGGAAGAACTCGCTTTTATTCCATGTGCACGTGTATAATCATGAGTACTAGGTTTCGCTGTGTGGGAAGAGCTCCCCTCTTGTGTGTTGTGTGTGCACATGTACACACTTGCTGTGTGTGTGTCACCCACGGACAGGGCCTCCATTGCCCCGTCAAGTGCAGATCTGCCTGCTTGTGTGTCGACAGTCTGAGCGCACGTCTCCTCCACTCTCCTGAGAGTCACCTTTCCCATCATCCTTCCCCACTTTGCTTTCTCCTTCTCCTTTGCAAGCAGCCAGCGGTGGTGAATTGTCACCTGGGGAGCCAGATCCGCGTCTTTGCTCCTGATGGGGTGGGAAGAGGGAGCTGACTGACACTATCAATCTCATTCCTCCGGATGGAAACAGACCTGGAACCAAGGGCAAAAGCCAGAGGTGTCCTCCCATCCCGGGTCAGACAAAAAACTGGCCCTCAAGCCACCTTTACCCTGGGCTGAGCCTGATCAAAGAGAAGGAAAGAGGATGTTCCAAATCTGGAAGCTGGGGGGTAGTGTCTCAGGGGGCAGCTGGAAGCCAGCCCCTCTCCCTCTGGTGTGGCCAGGCGGAGGGACCAAGGCCTTGGCCTGTGTTTATCCGCAAGTTTCCGTCCACCAAACAAACTGCAGAGGCTTGATAGTAAATCAGCTGCAGGCATGATTTAGAGGACTCTGTCTGTTTGCTCAGCTCAGCTTTTGGCAAGGTAAATGCACGAACTGCAGAAAATCTCTTTGAAACAACCGCAGGGCTCCGATGCCCTCCATAAAGGATTCTCCAAATTATATGGACTAGATGAGTATCTCTATTACATAAAGCCATTGCAGTGCCTGCTCAGGGCTCGGAGAATAAAGTCACTGTACAGACCTTTTGTGACTCTGCCCCGCCAGCGCCTGGTAATTGAAGATCTCCCTTTAAAAGTGTGTCAGGTGGAAAGAGCGGGCTAATTTACTAAGTGGAGGGCCTTTGTTAGGGAGACTGATGCTTTGTTCTGCTTGTCCCTTTTAATCTTGTTTTTGTACAATAGCCTTACATAAAGCACTACCGCCGATTTGATTCTGGGGAGGCAGAAGGGGCAGGGCCGGGCCTGGCAGGAGGCCAAGCAGGGTCTCCTGTGTGTGTCTCTTCCTCCTCATCTTGCGATCCCCTTTCCTCTTCGGGGCTCCTTCCTCCATCCGGAGGGACAGGCCTGAGCCCAGGAGCAAACTCTGTGGCTGCCTTTGTCTTTTTCTAATCAGAGCACACCCTCCTCCTTCTTAATTGCCTCTCTGCATGGAAACCCCAGTGGCAAGATTCAAGTTTGGGACTCCATTCTCTGCCGGTTGCCGCATTTGAATCTCACTGAGGTCTTCAGCCCTAAAGTCAAATGCCATCTGGTGTCTGATGGGACGGTTTGGGTTGGAGGGCCTCCAACAGTCCAGGGTACTAAGCATTTGTTGTCAGAGAGTTCTCTTCCNTCCTGATCTCAGCCCCTTTTCCCCAGAGTTGCCCTTACAATTGTCAACTTATTTATCTTCTGCCTGAACGGTGAGCTTGTTGAGAGTGAAGGCTCAGGACCCCTCTGTGTCCCTAGCACTCAGCCCACGGCCTAGCAGGGAACATGGTTTGTGCAGCCTTAGTTTATTAGAAGGAGGACACGTAGGCTGGCTTTTCCTGGAGGCCCTCCAAGGACACCCAAAGGAGTGGTCTCTGGGCAGGGCGGGAGACCCCAGAGTGAAGGGTGGCCTGCCCCAGTTAGGGTCCTCATTTCCACTCACTCCATTCCCTGAGGACCCCAGAGCCTAGTGCTGTGTGTGTGTGCAGAGTCTGGGGACCCTGCTCTGGGGCTCTGTGGGGACTGAGCCTGTGGTTCCAGAGCCCGGGAGACCAGCTCTGGGTTGCACTGATCTTCTGGTCATGGGGAGGCAGCAGGTTTGTTCCTGCAGTGCTTTCTGGTTTGGGTTTATAGAGTTCCTCCTCCCCTCCTGGCTCCTTGCCTTCAGAGCAGAGAGGTTTCAGAAAACGGCCATTCTGGGGCTTGTGGTGATGGACCTGCAGTCCTGCGCCTCCTCGAATGCTGACTCTCTGATTAAGGACAGCTGAGTGGCTTCATTGAGAGTGGAAATCGTGACTTGGCGCCTCCCCACCACGGCCACTTCAGTACACTTGACTTTGAAGGGCTTTGATCAGCCCTGTTAAGTGGGTGGGGTGGGAGCGTGCTGAGGGAGATGGCCAGCCTCTCCTACCACGTGAGCCAGGCATCAGCCAACTCTCAAGGCAGGCCTGAGGGTCAGGGCCCCTCGCCTTGTGGTAGGCCCCTTGTCCCTACCTTGTCTAACCCTGGGGGTGAGCATGAAAATACTTGACGACAGATATGGCACTTCTAGGAATAGGTTAGAATGGAATAGTCTTGGAGGTCTGTTGTGGGGCCATGGTTAATCCTGTAGGTGCTGGATTATGGGTAGATGGGTGGGGGTAGGCTGGGAGCAGGGCAGTGCTGGCAACCGCCTACCAACCAGAGCAGAAGTGTTTCACTACTGTAATATTCGATCCCCTTCTCCTCCAAACCAGAGCACCTGGGTCTCGTTTGACCTGGAGACGTGATACATCTGGACCCTTGAGGAAGGGGCATCTCAGCTGGAGCATCTGGCTGGGGGGGCTGCGGGATGCTGTGAGTCTACCTGTGAGAACGCTGCTCCCAGCCCACGCGAGGAGTATCTGTGTGGCACGTCGTGCCTGACACTGTGAAGATCATGAGCACAGACCCTGGACTGGACGGCTGCCTCCTGCCTGTGTGACTGTGGGCACATCACTTAGCTTCTCCAGGCCTCTGATTACTCCACGGTGTAGCAAGACTGCCTTCCTCGTGGGGTTGCTGGGAGGATTAAATAAGTGGATCTGTGCTAACCAAGCCCGTGGCAAGTGCTGTGGAAGAACTCGCTTTTATTCCATGTGCACGTGTATAATCATGAGTACTAGGTTTCGCTGTGTGGGAAGAGCTCCCCTCTTGTGTGTTGTGTGTGCACATGTACACACTTGCTGTGTGTGTGTCACCCACGGACAGGGCCTCCATTGCCCCGTCAAGTGCAGATCTGCCTGCTTGTGTGTCGAGAGTCTGAGCGCACGTCTCCTCCACTCTCCTGAGAGTCACCTTTCCCATCATCCTTCCCCACTTTGCTTTCTCCTTCTCCTTTGCAAGCAGCCAGCGGTGGTGAATTGTCACCTGGGGAGCCAGATCCGCGTCTTTGCTCCTGATGGGGTGGGAAGAGGGAGCTGACTGACACTATCAATCTCATTCCTCCGGATGGAAACAGACCTGGAACCAAGGGCAAAAGCCAGAGGTGTCCTCCCATCCCGGGTCAGACAAAAAACTGGCCCTCAAGCCACCTTTACCCTGGGCTGAGCCTGATCAAAGAGAAGGAAAGAGGATGTTCCAAATCTGGAAGCTGGGGGGTAGTGTCTCAGGGGGCAGCTGGAAGCCAGCCCCTCTCCCTCTGGTGTGGCCAGGCGGAGGGACCAAGGCCTTGGCCTGTGTTTATCCGCAAGTTTCCGTCCACCAAACAAACTGCAGAGGCTTGATAGTAAATCAGCTGCAGGCATGATTTAGAGGACTCTGTCTGTTTGCTCAGCTCAGCTTTTGGCAAGGTAAATGCACGAACTGCAGAAAATCTCTTTGAAACAACCGCAGGGCTCCGATGCCCTCCATAAAGGATTCTCCAAATTATATGGACTAGATGAGTATCTCTATTACGTAAAGCCATTGCAGTGCCTGCTCAGGGCTCGGAGAATAAAGTCACTGTACAGACCTTTTGTGACTCTGCCCCGCCAGCGCCTGGTAATTGAAGATCTCCCTTTAAAAGTGTGTCAGGTGGAAAGAGCGGGCTAATTTACTAAGTGGAGGGCCTTTGTTAGGGAGACTGATGCTTTGTTCTGCTTGTCCCTTTTAATCTTGTTTTTGTACAATAGCCTTACATAAAGCACTACCGCCGATTTGATTCTGGGGAGGCAGAAGGGGCAGGGCCGGGCCTGGCAGGAGGCCAAGCAGGGTCTCCTGTGTGTCTCTCTTCCTCCTCATCTTGCGATCCCCTTTCCTCTTCGGGGCTCCTTCCTCCATCCGGAGGGACAGGCCTGAGCCCAGGAGCAAACTCTGTGGCTGCCTTTGTCTTTTTCTAATCAGAGCACACCCTCCTCCTTCTTAATTGCCTCTCTGCATGGAAACCCCAGTGGCAAGATTCAAGTTTGGGACTCCATTCTCTGCCGGTTGCCGCATTTGAATCTCACTGAGGTCTTCAGCCCTAAAGTCAAATGCCATCTGGTGTCTGATGGGACGGTTTGGGTTGGAGGGCCTCCAACAGTCCAGGGTACTAAGCATTTGTTGTCAGAGAGTTCTCTTCCACACTGGCTTATGGCTCCGAGCAGAGGGGTTCACTGATGGCTGGTTGAGAGGAGTGGGACTTTGCCTCGTAGACGGGGGCCACCTCCTTGGGGTTTGAGGCTGCCACGGTGATGTGATGTGAGCCCGGACCCAGCTTTCAGAGGTGTTCTCGTCACCCACAGGCTGTGATCCTGCCGTGCAACCGCATGCAGGCACCCACCTCTCTGGGCTTCACCTCACCCATCTGTCACGTCAGAGACCTATCTGCCCTGAACATCGGTGAAACGGGAGCACCAGTTATGGTGACTGTGAGGCAGAGGCTTTTCTCGTTTTGAAGTCAATGGGCAAAGTGAAGGCTGAGGGCGTATGGAAAACAGAAGCATGGGCCTGCAGTTCTTAGTGAAATGAATTGTTATTGTTTTTTCTTGTTTAGTCGCTAAGTTGTGTCCGAATCTTTGCGACCCCATGGACTGCAGCACACCAGGCTTCTCTGTTCTCCACTATCTCCTGGAATTAGCTCAGATTTGTGTTCATTGAGTCGATGATTCTATCTAAACCATCTAATCCTTTGCTGCCCCCTTCTCCTCTTGTTTTCAATCTTTCCCAGAATCAGGGTCTTTTCCAATGAATCAAGGAAATGGCAACCCACTCCAGTATTCTTGCCTGGAGAATTCCAGGGACGGGGGAGCCTGGTGGGCTGCCGTCTATGGGGTCGCACAGAGTCGAACACGACTGAAGTGACTTAGCAGCAGCAGCAGCCAATGAATCAACTCTTTTCATCGGGTGGCTAAAGTATTGCAGCTTCAGCACCAGTCCTTCCAATGAATATTCAGGGTTGATTTCCTTTAGGATGGACTGGTTTGATCTCCTTGCAGTTCAAGGGACTCTCAAGAGTCTTCTCCAGCACCACAATTTGAAAACACCAATTCTTTGGCACTCAGCCTTCTTTATGGTCCAACTCTCACATCCGTACATGACTGCTGGAAAAATCATAGCTTTGACTATATGGGCCTTTGTTGGCAAAGTAAGGTCTCTGCTTTTTAATACACTGTCTAGGTTTGTCATAACTTTCCTTCCAAGGAGCAAGTGTATTGTAGGAAGAACCAAATAGAGGCAATGTGACTGGCAAAGAATCATGGACCAGTCACAGCCCTTGGAAATGCCATTTGCTTTGTTACAAGGTGGGGGCATCCATATTCCTGGGACACTCTTGACAAGCTCTGTGTGGGTGAGAGATTCATGAGCTTCCTGGGGCCAGGACCAAAAGGCCAGCGTAGTTTCTCCAAAGACTTCATTACTTGGCGAGGTGGGGAGGTGGGCACCAGGCAAGGAGGAGAAACTCCTTTGGGGCTTTTTGGGACACGTCCTAGATGACTTCCTTTGGGGGGCATCCACCCTCACAAAGAGGGGCTGATGGACGGAAGCACACTTTGGCATCCCTTGGTGTGTGTGACCTCATTTTCTCCTCGAGGTGACTTTCCAGGAACGATTCCTCTTTTTGTGTTATTTTCTGTTTTGTTTTGTTTTCTGGCCACACCACTCAGCATGTGGGACTTTAGTTCCTGGCCCAGGGATCAACCCCACATCCCCTGCATTGGAAGGGTTCAATCCTTGGGTTGGGAAGAGTCCGTGGAGGAGGAAATGGCAACCTACTCCAGTATTCTTGCATGGAGAATCCTGTGGACAGAGAATCCTAGTGGGTTATAGTCCATGGGGTCACAAAGAGTTGGACACGACTAGGCGACTAACACTGCATTGGAAACGTGGAGTCTTAGCCACTGGATCACCAGGGAAATCCCCAATTCCTCTGTTTTCAGGTGTAAAACTGAAACTCAGAGGAGTTGAAGACTTTACCCAAGGGCACAGCTGGGAAGAGGTGGAGCCAGCTTCCCAGTGCACTGATGTGGGGGAAGCCAGGCCTGGGAAGTC
>SJYV01042260.1:0-41173 GCA_006410875.1 Neotragus pygmaeus | reverse complement strand
CTGACTTTTTCCAGTCCTGCGGCCACTGCTGAGTTTTCCAAATTTGCTGGCATATTGAGTGCAGCACTTCCACAACATCATCTTTTAGGATTTGAAATAGCTCAGCTGCAATTCCATCATTTTCCCTAGCTTTATTTGCAGTGATGCTTCCTAAGCCCCACTTGACTTCACATTGCAGGATGTCTGGCTCTAGGTGAGTGATCAAACATTGTGGTTATCTGGGTTGTGAAGATCTTTTTTGTACAGTTCTTCTGTGTATTCTTGCCACCTCTTAATATCTTCTGCTTCTGTTGGGTCCATTCCCTTTCTGTCTTTTATTGTGCCCATCTATGCATGAAATATTCCCTTCTTATCTCTAATTTTCTTGAAGAGATCTCTATTCTTTCCCATTCTATGGTTTTCCTTTATTTCTTTGCACTGATTGCTGAGGAAGCCTTTCTTATCTCTCCTTGCTATTCTTTCAAACTCTATATTCAGGTGAATATATCTTTCCTTTTGTCCTTTGTCTTTCACTTCTCTTCTTTTCTCAGCTATTTGTAAGGCCTCCTCAGACAACCATTTTGTCTTTTTTACATTTCTTCTATTTGGGGATAGTTTTGATAAGTTCCTCCTGTATGATGTTACAAACCTCCATCCATAGTTCTTCAGGCACTCTGTCTATCAGATCTAATCCCTTAAATCTATTTGTCAATTACACTGTATAATCATAAGGCATGTGATTTAGGTCATACCTGAATGGTCTAGTGGTTTTCCCCACTTTCTTCAATTTAAGTCTGAATTTAACAATAAGGAGTTCATGATCTGAGCCACAGTCAGCTCCTGGTCTTGTTTTTGCTGTCTGTATAGAGATTTTCCATCTTTGGTTGCAAAGAACATAAGCAATCTGATTTCAGTATTGACCATCTGGTGATGTTCATGTGTAAAATCTTCTCTTGTGTTGTTGGAAGATGTTTGCTATGACCAGTGGATTCTCTTGGCAAAACTCTGTTAGCCTTTGTCCTGCTTCATTTTGTACTTGCCAAACTTGCCTGTTACTCCAGGAATCTCTTGACCTCCTACTTTTGCATTCCAGTTCGCTATGATGAAAAGGACATCTTTTTTTTTAGTGTTAATTCTAGAAGATCTTGTAGGTCTTTAGAACCATTCAACTTCAGTTTCTTCAGCAACAGTGGTTGAGGCATAGACTTGGATTACTGTGTTTGTCCTGGAAACGAATTGAGATCATTCTGTCGTTTTTGATATTACAGAAAACTTCATCTGTAGTGTTACTATTTCCAATCTCTTAATGTTGTGAAAGGTTACTATGATTATCAGATTAAGTGCATGTAATGAAGCATTCAGCACAATGTCTAGCACACTGATAGATGCCCAATAAATGTCAACTTGTCTTTGTTACAAAAGTGGAAATTGAGTTCAAGAGACTAACTGGCCACAGTCATATGGTTAATCAGCAGCAGAACCAGAACATAGGTTCTGGGTCTTTCTGTGAGAAAGTGAGGGGTTACTGCTAGCTTGACTCTTGGCTAAAACTTGAGATGTGGAAGAGAAAGAGGAGCAGGAGCAGGTGAAAAAAAGGGCCAGCACAATAGAGACACACAAGAGTGTGGATATGGTTTGAATGAGCTAAGTTAGGACAGGCATATTTATGAGGGAGGAAATGTGGTCTTTGCACCTGCTGTCATGTTTCAGAGTGAATGACACTTGTAAAGAAGTCTGTGGAATTGTCAGCAATTTCTTCCCAACTCATCTCCCCAGTGTGAATGCAAGATTCCCAGCACAGGGGTCCCTGGACCCTTTAGGGCCACACATGTCTTACCTTGAACAGTGATCTGCACAGACTCTGAAGACTCATTCTTACTCCCGATAATGCCCCTGCAGAAGTAGGAACCACTGTGTTCAGGTTTTGCCTCTGGAATGTAGAAGTCAGAATTCTGATGAAAATACTTCTTGCCTCTGCCATTCTGGAAATACTGGACCTTTGCTACAGGTGTTTTTTTCCAGCTGTGACACTTCAGCTGAATGGGCTCTCCCACATTTACCACCCGTTGAGTAGCCTGGAGCAATAGCCAGCCTGCAAAACACAAAGAGAACACAGGCCCAGGAGGCCTCAGCATCCAGCACAAAGCTCTTCTGAAGAGGATGCTCACCACCCAGGTCCTGAGGGACAATGGAACTGCAGACTGGGCGCCATCCTTGTATAACTTTCTTTGGGAAAAAGACAACTGGACTCTGGATGAGAACTCAAGTCACTCCAAGAACTTTTGTCTAATGGGAGAGAGGGACAGACACACACATGATCAAAGCATAAAGTGAGAGCAGAGGGACTAAGTGATAAGGCAGGTGAGAAGCAAGCTGCAGCATCCTTAAAGTCTACATTCAGATTTGCTATGGAAGGTGATAAAGGGCCATTGTAAATTCTAGATCAAAGAGTAAAAATCATATTAGAGAATAAGGAAAGGTAGACTTCAGAAGGAATAGACAGTTTTAGGAATGCTGGAAGACTGTTGCAACCAGTCAGGAAGAAGGTTACTGAGTATCCGTAGGAGTGGCTACAGAAATTGTGAAGGAGAACTCATCATAAAAGTCAGGGAGAGGAAAGAAAAGCAAGCTTGGTAGTGCTGATGGTAACTGCTAATTTCAGGGGCCACAGTGTCTTCGCAAGACCATTTCATTACAGATCACAGCCTTCAAGATGGAAACAGTTAATCAACAAAACAACTCTTTTCACAACTGCTTTGCCAAGTAACCAGCCTTCACACACACAGAGAACTTGAAGTCATGGTCAGGAAGTGGCCTGAATAATTTAAAATGACACTGCAGAGAAATTTTAAAATTACGCGAGAAAACATTTATCAGAGAATGTTAAGTTAAAAAGAATATAAAATGTATGTATGCTCATAAAAAAAGAAAGAACATGTGCTTAAATATTAACAGGGGTTAGGTATGTAATATATGTATATATATATACACACACACACACATATATAGTTTGGTTTCTTTGAGGGGAGAACGTTCTTATTCCATTCTGGTTGTCATGGACTCAGTGAATGTTCATATATACATTAGTTAAACAAATATCTTATTGAGAACTTACTATGTCAGGTCACGCAGATTTGGGACACCCAGATGACTGAGACACATCAAAGAACCTGTGGTCTAGGCATAGAAACACGTATACTCAGAAATAATTATAATACCAGGTGATAAGTGCAACAACAGGCTAAGAACAAAGGACTGCATGACCAAAGAGAATGGAGCAAAGAAATTCAGCCCAAAGAAAGTAAGCAAGGCTTCTCAGAGAAGAAGATAAGTGAAGTGGGCCCCAAAGAATAATCAGGAGTTTGCCTGGTGAAGTTAATGCTCTTGGTCAGAGTTTAAAACTGTTCCCACTGATTAGACCCCTAAAGTCAGTTTCTAAAGCCAAGTTTAAGACAAACTAACAACTCCCAGACTTGAGGTTTCTCTTGCTTCCTGTTGGTAATTCCCCATTTTATTTGGTCACAGGGGGCCATCTCTTGGGGTTCCCAGGTGGTGCTAGTGGTAAAGAACCTGCCTGCCAAAGCAGGAGACATAAGAGATGTGGCTTAGATCCCTGGGTTGGGAAGGTCCCCTGGAGGAGGACATGGCCATCCACTCCAGTATTGTTGCCTGGAGAATCCCATGGACAGAGGAGCCTGGCAGGCTACAGTCCATAGGGTCACAGAGTTGGATGTGACTGAAGCAACTTGGCACACAGGCATGGCCGTCTGTCGCCTAGCTAGACTGAGAACTAAGTCAACTAAGTAACACGTTCAGGCGTAGAAGCCCAGAAAATCAGCTTCAGAGACCCAGGTCCATGGGATTTTGTTGCAGGTCCTCCTTCATTAAACCCACCTTGCCCTCCAGGCTTGTTCCACTCACATACATTATGGAGATGGGGCAGCCATGCAAATAGAGTCAAGCTTACAAGACACAGCAGGTACCAGGCTATGTGGTGTGATTTCAGGGACACCAGGAGAGGTCTCTGCCTCAACATACTTCTCCTTGCATCTAATGCCTGGATTTTGTTAAGACACAGACTTTCGTTCCATGATGAATGTGCAGGCTGAACATGTATCTATCTCTATTAGGAGAGATTTCACATTGCCAAATTTAGGCTGAAATGTATATTTGAGTGTAGCGTTGATGTGAAGAGGAAATAGATATGATGCTAGATTAGGGGTGGCCTGTGGGGTAGCTTAGACAATGTGGAGACTGTATCTGGGAATGAGGAGATTGAGGTCCTAAAGTGGATTCATTAATTTATTCAATAACTGTTATGGAGCATTGATGTCATGCCCTGACCTTCAGATGACACCATTCATTCTGTATATATTCCTATTCTATGTGAATGTAGATTCTTGGAGTTGTGCAGTCCAGCAGCCCTATACCTAGTGTATGCCAGGCTTTGATATTTTATCTAAGGCCTACTTGTAGCTAGGACTACAATTCTGATGTAATTCAATAGATTACAGATCATCTCATCTTAGTTTTAACTCCTAGGAACATTATTTTTTTCAGGGCCTCTTTTTTTATCCTTTATGGGTCAGCTCCCTTTCCCCTTCTCCTACTCACCTACGTGGACTTCTAGCTTCACCGGGTCACTGAGTGCAGAGAGGCCTGTCTGACACTTGTACTCGCCGCTGTCCTCGACCTTGGCATCTGCAATGACGTAGCTGGAGGTCTGGCTTGGGATGTGAGTCCCATTGTGCCACCACTTTGTGGAATTGTCTTCAACAGAGTAGTCTCCCTGGCACTTCAGAGTCACACGGTCATCCTTGAGCACCTGGTCCCACTGAGGGTCTAGGAGCACCACAGCCTTTGAGGGATTTGCTGAAGTGTTAAGAGAATGTAGATAAGGGCAGAGAAGTGAGCAGGCTCTCTACTGGTATTCCCGAGGAGGCTCAAAACCCTTTGCAAACGGAGAGTTGGCAATTCAGCCTTAGTATTGCACTCAGTCAAAGCATATTGACTTAGAGACTTAGCCTCCTCCTTGGTAGGGCCAAGCCCACTGTACTGGGCGAATTGCCCCTGCCAAGAATCTGCCCGCAATGCAAGAGACCTGGTTTCCATCCCTGGCTCGGGAAGATCCTCTGGAGCAGGAAATGGCAATCCACTCCAATATTTTGCCTGGAAAATCCCATGGACAGAGGAGCCTGGAAGGCTATAGTCCATGGGGTTGCAAGTCAGACACAACTTAGTGGCTAAACCACTAGCACCACCATCACTTCCATGTCAACAGTTTCTTGTGCAAAGAACATTTCCTAACAGTACCCTGCAGCTATTACACATTTCCATGCCTCACTTGATCAATCCAAGACCATGAAGCAAACTCACCAGCTCGCGTGTCAGCTGAAACTGTAAGAAAAAAAGAATAAAACAAATATTGATGAGCAGCAGAGAACAGGGTGACTGGAGTGTGGTATTTAAACTCCCCTGCCCACCTCTGCCCTCAGAGGCCAGTGTTCCCTATCTTTATCTTTAGATAGCGGGGACTTCCCTGGTGGTAAGAATCTTCCTGCCAGTAAAGGGGACGTGGGTTCAGTCCCTGGTGCCAGAGTAAGATCCCACACACTGCAGAGCAACCAGAGCTCATGTTCTAGAGCCCCTGAGCCACAGCTACTGAAGCCTGCACACCCTAGAGCCTGTGCGCCACAAGAGAGACCACCGCAACGACAGAGACCACCGCGACAAGAAGCTTGTGCTCGGCCACTAGAGACAGCCCGCACAAAGCAATGGAGAGCCTGAGCGCCACAGTGAGGGCCCAGTACAGCTGTTAAATAAAAAAACAAGTAAAGATATCTTAAAAAAAGATGAATAGAGTGGGTAACCCCCCCGTTGCCTGCCTTCTGGTTTCCAGCGTCTGTACCTCCTAATCCATTGTCTGCCCAAATCCCTGTTTTCAATACCCTTCCTCCTTGGTCTCTGTTCAAACCCCAAAGGTAAGGGCACAGGTTGAATATCTCTGAATCAAGCCATGGAAACTATCTCCACCCAAGTCCTCTGGAAAGGATAGAAATGAAAAGACCGAGAGAGGAGCATTGGAAAGTGAGAACCGGAGACAGATCTTAGGGACCACGCAGTGCATACTTGTCAGTTCATAGCCAGAGCAGCTGAGACCTAGAGGAGTGGAGTGACGGAGACCGCATGTCCTCTCCTTTCACCTCCTGATTATGCCCATTTCTCGTATCTCTAACCAACCCCTGAAGCTGTGTCCTAGGAGCTAAATCATGTCTATAGACATGGTAAGGGGTCCTGTCCTCAGTTAAGGGTCTCATTCCTTGCCTGGAAAGAGATGCCTGCTCTGCCCAGGGCATCCTGTGCTCTGCTCTCAGGCCAAATGACTCTGACTTACCTAGAAGCAGCAGAGCTGCTGGCGGTAGCAGTTGCCACATGCTGTGTGTTAGAGTAGGCAGGTCACCACAGATAGGAGCCCTCAAGAGACCCAGCTGACTTGAAGAGAGGAAGTAAACAGCNGTGGATTCATTAATTTATTCAATAACTGTTATGGAGCATTGATGTCATGCCCTGACCTTCAGATGACACCATTCATGCTGTATATATTCCTATTCTATGTGAATGTAGATTCTTGGAGTTGTGCAGTCCAGCAGCCCTATACCTAGTGTATGCCAGGCTTTGATATTTTATCTAAGGCCTACTTGTAGCTAGGACTACAATTCTGATGTAATTCAATAGATTACAGATCATCTCATCTTAGTTTTAACTCCTAGGAACATTATTTTTTTCAGGGCCTCTTTTTTTATCCTTTATGGGTCAGCTCCCTTTCCCCTTCTCCTACTCACCTACGTGGACTTCTAGCTTCACCGGGTCACTGAGTGCAGAGAGGCCTGTCTGACACTTGTACTCGCCGCTGTCCTCGACCTTGGCATCTGCAATGACGTAGCTGGAGGTCTGGCTTGGGATGTGAGTCCCATTGTGCCACCACTTTGTGGAATTGTCTTCAACAGAGTAGTCTCCCTGGCACTTCAGAGTCACACGGTCATCCTTGAGCACCTGGTCCCACTGAGGGTCTAGGAGCACCACAGCCTTTGAGGGATTTGCTGAAGTGTTAAGAGAATGTAGATAAGGGCAGAGAAGTGAGCAGGCTCTCTACTGGTATTCCCGAGGAGGCTCAAAACCCTTTGCAAACGGAGAGTTGGCAATTCAGCCTTAGTATTGCACTCAGTCAAAGCATATTGACTTAGAGACTTAGCCTCCTCCTTGGTAGGGCCAAGCCCACTGTACTGGGCGAATTGCCCCTGCCAAGAATCTGCCCGCAATGCAAGAGACCTGGTTTCCATCCCTGGCTCGGGAAGATCCTCTGGAGCAGGAAATGGCAATCCACTCCAATATTTTGCCTGGAAAATCCCATGGACAGAGGAGCCTGGAAGGCTATAGTCCATGGGGTTGCAAGTCAGACACAACTTAGTGGCTAAACCACTAGCACCACCATCACTTCCATGTCAACAGTTTCTTGTGCAAAGAACATTTCCTAACAGTACCCTGCAGCTATTACACATTTCCATGCCTCACTTGATCAATCCAAGACCATGAAGCAAACTCACCAGCTCGCGTGTCAGCTGAAACTGTAAGAAAAAAAGAATAAAACAAATATTGATGAGCAGCAGAGAACAGGGTGACTGGAGTGTGGTATTTAAACTCCCCTGCCCACCTCTGCCCTCAGAGGCCAGTGTTCCCTATCTTTATCTTTAGATAGCGGGGACTTCCCTGGTGGTAAGAATCTTCCTGCCAGTAAAGGGGACGTGGGTTCAGTCCCTGGTGCCAGAGTAAGATCCCACACACTGCAGAGCAACCAGAGCTCATGTTCTAGAGCCCCTGAGCCACAGCTACTGAAGCCTGCACACCCTAGAGCCTGTGCGCCACAAGAGAGACCACCGCAACGACAGAGACCACCGCGACAAGAAGCTTGTGCTCGGCCACTAGAGACAGCCCGCACAAAGCAATGGAGAGCCTGAGCGCCACAGTGAGGGCCCAGTACAGCTGTTAAATAAAAAAACAAGTAAAGATATCTTAAAAAAAGATGAATAGAGTGGGTAACCCCCCCGTTGCCTGCCTTCTGGTTTCCAGCGTCTGTACCTCCTAATCCATTGTCTGCCCAAATCCCTGTTTTCAATACCCTTCCTCCTTGGTCTCTGTTCAAACCCCAAAGGTAAGGGCACAGGTTGAATATCTCTGAATCAAGCCATGGAAACTATCTCCACCCAAGTCCTCTGGAAAGGATAGAAATGAAAAGACCGAGAGAGGAGCATTGGAAAGTGAGAACCGGAGACAGATCTTAGGGACCACGCAGTGCATACTTGTCAGTTCATAGCCAGAGCAGCTGAGACCTAGAGGAGTGGAGTGACGGAGACCGCATGTCCTCTCCTTTCACCTCCTGATTATGCCCATTTCTCGTATCTCTAACCAACCCCTGAAGCTGTGTCCTAGGAGCTAAATCATGTCTATAGACATGGTAAGGGGTCCTGTCCTCAGTTAAGGGTCTCATTCCTTGCCTGGAAAGAGATGCCTGCTCTGCCCAGGGCATCCTGTGCTCTGCTCTCAGGCCAAATGACTCTGACTTACCTAGAAGCAGCAGAGCTGCTGGCGGTAGCAGTTGCCACATGCTGTGTGTTAGAGTAGGCAGGTCACCACAGATAGGAGCCCTCAAGAGACCCAGCTGACTTGAAGAGAGGAAGTAAACAGCTTTTCTCCCCACCCCTAATCTATTACTCACCAGTTTTCATTTCTGGGAACTTCATCTAATTCCTGAATATAAGTGCAGACGAAAGAGCCCCCTTCTTGGTTTAGGACCCACCAGCACCACGTTCGAGACAATAGGAGCCTGGGAATGAGACTCAAGAAAGAGAACACTTCCTGAGGGGGCTCTCTTGTCCTATCTCAAAACGTCTCACTCTCCTGCTTGGCCCAGACCCATCTCCAAGCAGCCAGGGACTGCCTACAGAAGGAAAAAAAGAAAGTGAAGCCACTCAGTTGTGTCCAATTCTTTGTGACCCCGTGGACTGTAGCCTACCAGGTTTCTTCGTCCGTGGGATTCTCCAGGCAAGAATACTGGAGTGGGTTGCCATTTCCTTCTCCAGGGGATCTTCCTGACCCTGGGATTGAAGTTGGATCTCCTGCATTGCAGTCAGACGCTTTACTGTCTGAGCAATCAGAACCTACCCACAGGAAGCAGTCATTTAAATCTTCAGACCATTAGAAGTGTCCTTCACCCTGATATTATCTACAGCAATATTTTCTTTTAAAATTGGAGATGTGTATACCTCCAGGATCTGTAAACTGCAGGAGCTACTAACTTAGTGGGAATTTGATCATGTGATTTGAACCCTCTATTAAAAGAAATAGGCAGTGGAAGAAATGGGCTCTGGGAGGAGAAGATACCTCCAAAGAGTTGGAACGAAGGAAGAGAAGGTGGAAAGGCAGGAAAGGAAGCAGGTGAGGAGAGAACTAGGGTAACGCTTCTCCCAGTGTTCCTGGGGCTGTGATGGGCTACAGTAGCTCAGGTTAGCGCGGGCCCCTTGGGGCCTCTATTGGCCTGTGAAACAGCTCCTAACTGGAAAAAGTGGAGGTGCGGTGGTTAGGAAGTGGTAGAGTTGTTAACCTCTTCTCCTTCTTTCTCAACCTCGCTCTGCCAAAATACACACACCCATACACTCCCCCACTCTCACCCCTGTGCTGTTTGCTCTCACATCAGTCTAGTTCTCAGACAGAAAATCAAATGGTTCTGCTTGGCCATTTCAGGCCCCCAACAGGTTTCTGGACATTTAGGACAGGCCTTGCTTGGAAAAGCCCAGGAAGTGAGCAGCAGACAGAAGTGGGCCGATGATGTTTGGCAGGGGTAGCATGGAAGCAGAGGCTGGCACAAGTGACCACTGCTTCGGACACTCCCTTTCCACTCCAGAGTCATGTAAAAACTGCTCCACACGTTTTCATTTCTCTGGAGTAGAGTTGATGTGTCCTCTCCCATTATCATCTTCCCCGTCCCCAACATGCTCCTACAGCAACCCCTGCCCCATAGGCTCTTGGATTAAATGTCTGATTAGGATGCACGGTGGAAACGAACGAAGCAGCCATTCTGGTGCTCCTCTCGGGTGATTTATTTGCATCTTCCAAAATCCAGACTTGTATTTGAAATCTTCAGGCTCCATACTGCAGCACTGTGGTGGCTTACCTGGGAAGCCTAAAATCGAGTGTCTTCTGGGCTTTCTATGGCTTCGGGGTGAAAGGTGGGCCCCTCTCAGTGCTCTCTGTTGGTCTTTGTTCCCTGAAGTGGCTTTCTGCCACATAACATGCTGCCAGGCATTCCCTTTGTTTTCCTCCTTTGAGGTTTTAGTTTCTTCTTGCCTCATGTTCTGTCTGCAGCCTTCAGTTGGAGGGAGGAATTGTCAGCTGTCGAGAGGATGGGCTAGACTGGAAGGAGAGGAGGGAGAACACAGGAGGACTGCAAAAGAGTGGGAACATTCTGCAGGTTTTCTTGAACTGTGGTTGGGGTGGTAAGGATTGACCTTGCAGTAAATGCAAATTTTTAAAAAGAAGAACAGATAGTCTTGGCATCATCTTATACTGGAGTGTTTAGCTCTGTGCGTGCTTTTTCTTTTCTCCCTCATCTGTTTCTTTACTTCTTCCCTTCTTCTCTTCCTTCATGTTGAAATGGCAGCCACAGCACAAGGTTCTGAGATTATAGAGGTCCTCAATTATCATCTCCTGGAATTTATAGTTTCTTCTGGCTGGGAAAACTCCATGGACAGAGGAGCCTGGCAGGCTCCATGGGCTTGCAAAGAGTCAGATACGACTGAGTGAATGATCACGGCAGGGGAAGACTACCCACAGAAGCATCTGAAGTGCTTCAGGAACTTAGAAAAGATTTGTGAAATTCTGTGTATCCACAGAGAAGGCAGTGGCTAATTCTGAGGGAGGAGTCCACATGGAAGAGAGAACACCTTTACTGGATCACAGAAGATAATTGCGTGATCAGCAGGAAGGCTTTTGAGGGAAATGGGCATTTCAGGCAACAGCAGCATCATGAGGCAAGACCATAAGTGAAATAGGCAGGCATGTTTACAGAGCTGAGTATAGCTGCAGAGGATTTCTGAATACAACAAAAGAAAAGCACAAGCTTTTAAAGGTCTAAGAGGGCTGGGTTTCAGATGAATGTGGGATGGAATTCCAATTCTACTACTCTAACTTGCTAGGTCTCAGTTTCCTTATCTCTAAAATGGGGCTAGCAAAAATGGTACCAACCCTAAGGAGTTGTTGTGAAGCTTAAATGAAATAATGCATACAGAGTAGTTGGTTCCATATCTAGATACACACCTGTTGATGACGACTAGATGTGGAACACAAGAGGCTGAGGCCGTCTCTCGTCTCCTGACTTCAGTTGTGACACTCACATCCCCCGCGGTCCTGTAGTGGCTTGTGTTCCTCCTTTGTAGTACTCATCACATTTGCGGACTGTAAGGTCTTTGAGGGCAGGGAATCTGTTCCTCTTGTTCATCATTGTATCCCCAGCATACAATACAGTGCCTCGAGTAGACTCCTGCTTAGTCACTCAGTCGTGTCCGACTCTTTGCAAACCATGGACTGTAACCCCCAGGTTCCTCTGTCCCATTGGATTTCCCAGGCAAGCATACTGGAGTGGGTTGCCATTTCCTTCTCCATGGGATCTTCCTGACTCAGGGATCGAACCCACATCTCTGGACTCTCCTGCATTAGCAGGAGGGCTCTTTACCAGTTGAGTCATCAGGGAAACGCTCGAGTAGACTAGGCACTCAATTCATGTTTATTAGGTGATCATAAAAGACTTTGTATGCCGTGGTGAAAAATTTGGATTTTCTTGAACTGTTATCATGGTAGTTTTTACAAAACATAAAACTGATCTTCAAAGTTTTAAGCTGGGGAATAACATAGGCCAAGAAATAGGTTGGAGGGGAAAGAGATTGAAAATGGAGGAAAAACTTGGAAAGTTATTTTAACAGCTGAGTTGAGAGATGGGAGATTCTCTGGTAAAGAAGTGAAAATGCACTGGAAGCCTTTAGGAGAGATGTTAAGAAGGTGGAATGGAGGGCATTTGGATGAATGAACGGCAATGAGGAGTGGTTTAGAAGGAGGGGCTAGGTGATGCTCAGCTTTCTGATTTGGGTTATTGGGAGGATGGCAACGCATTTCTTGGGCATAAGACATAGAGGAAGGAGAGCAGGCTTTGGGAGAGAGAAAGAGAATGATCTCAACTTTTGACACTGACTTGGAGATTGGTGGTGATTTTAGGTGAAGATGTCAAGTAGGCAGTTGGATATATGGCTCTGAAACTCAGAAGGGTCTGGACAAAGATTTAGGAGGCATCAATATGGTTGATGTTTTAAACTTTTGATAAAAGCTCTAGGCTCTCTCCTAAGAAAAAACGCAAATATATATACCATTTTCCCTATAATTTAAGAACCTCCATGTGAAGCCCATCTAGAGAGCATAGGTGAAGATGAAGTATAAAAATCTCTTTGTTTATAAGAGTATTGAGTGAGAAAGAAAAGGGAACAGTGAGAATAAGGGGAAGTGAGGGGAGAGGTGGGAAGGGGCTAAAGAGAGGGCCAGTGACAGAAACTTGACACTCAGCAACTTTGACAGGGTGTGAAAAGGAAGAATAGCTGACAAAGGAAACTGAGTAGGAGGGGCTAAAGGAGAGAGCACAGCAAGACAGCCCAGGAACAATGGATCTTGTAGGAGAGAGAATTCAACAGTATAAAATGCTGTAGAAAACGTCAAGAGAAAGTTCTTTCAGTGTGGCAATCCAAGAACTATTTACAACCTTTGCCTGAGCAATTTCAGGGGCTGGGGTTGGGAGATAGGAGCTTGAAAACGTTTGGCTGAAGGTTGGGTAGAAATGAAAAAGTGTTTTAATTCTTAAAATTTTATTTACATTTATTTATTTATCTATGTCTGGCTGAGCTGGGTCTTCGCTGCTGTGCACGTTCTTCTCTAGTTGCGACAAGAGGGCTTCTCTTGGCAGTGGCTTCTGCGTGGAGCGCAGTTTCTGGGGTGCCTGAGCTTCAGTGGCTGTGGGCTCAGCTGTTGCTGCTCCCGGGCTCTAGAGCACTGGTTCAGTAGTTGTCACGCGTGTGCTTAGCTGCTCTGCAGCATGTAGGATCTTCCCCAATCAGGGATCAGATCTGTTTCTCCTGCGTTGGCACGCAGATTCTTTACCATTGAGCCATCAAGGAAGGCCACGAGAGTGTCTGTGTTACGAAAACATGACTGGATCCACTCCTCTTCCCCTTCTCACCAGCACCTCAGTATTCCTTGGGGAAGCCCCCACTGTGAGTAGTAATAGAAAGTGGTGATTGCTTTTTATTGCAGAAGCCAAAAGAGACAGATCTTCCCTCCACCCCTCACCCCATCTTGGGCTTGTGTTATGGACTCAGTTGTGTCTCCCTTAAATTTATATGTTGAAGACCTAACTCCCAGTACCTCTAGACTGGGACCATATTTTGAGATAGGGTATTTAAAGGGTCATTACATTAAAGTGAAGTCATTATGGTGGACCATAACTCAGGATGACTGGTGTGGTTATAAGAAGAGGAGATAGGACACAGCCACACACAGAGGGAAGACCACGTGAACACGCAAGAAAATGGCTATCTACAAGCCAAAGAAGGAGATCACAGAAAAAAAAGAAACAACCCTTAAGACACGTGATCTCTGACGTCTAGCCCTAGAACTGTGAGAAAATGAGTTTCTGAGGTTTAAGCTCCCCAGTCTGTGATACTTTGCTATGGTAGCCTGAGCTGACTAATGCAGAAAGCCAAAGAGCAGGCATGTGAGCTAGGCCTGGCCAGTTTGTCTTTCCTGGGATGCTAAATCTTGAATAAGTAAGGCTTGGTCATGTATAAGGTGGACACCTTTAGAAGAGAGGGACACGGTTGGGTCCCAGNTTTAACAGCTGAGTTGAGAGATGGGAGATTCTCTGGTAAAGAAGTGAAAATGCACTGGAAGCCTTTAGGAGAGATGTTAAGAAGGTGGAATGGAGGGCATTTGGATGAATGAACGGCAATGAGGAGTGGTTTAGAAGGAGGGGCTAGGTGATGCTCAGCTTTCTGATTTGGGTTATTGGGAGGATGGCAACGCATTTCTTGGGCATAAGACATAGAGGAAGGAGAGCAGGCTTTGGGAGAGAGAAAGAGAATGATCTCAACTTTTGACACTGACTTGGAGATTGGTGGTGATTTTAGGTGAAGATGTCAAGTAGGCAGTTGGATATATGGCTCTGAAACTCAGAAGGGTCTGGACAAAGATTTAGGAGGCATCAATATGGTTGATGTTTTAAACTTTTGATAAAAGCTCTAGGCTCTCTCCTAAGAAAAAACGCAAATATATATACCATTTTCCCTATAATTTAAGAACCTCCATGTGAAGCCCATCTAGAGAGCATAGGTGAAGATGAAGTATAAAAATCTCTTTGTTTATAAGAGTATTGAGTGAGAAAGAAAAGGGAACAGTGAGAATAAGGGGAAGTGAGGGGAGAGGTGGGAAGGGGCTAAAGAGAGGGCCAGTGACAGAAACTTGACACTCAGCAACTTTGACAGGGTGTGAAAAGGAAGAATAGCTGACAAAGGAAACTGAGTAGGAGGGGCTAAAGGAGAGAGCACAGCAAGACAGCCCAGGAACAATGGATCTTGTAGGAGAGAGAATTCAACAGTATAAAATGCTGTAGAAAACGTCAAGAGAAAGTTCTTTCAGTGTGGCAATCCAAGAACTATTTACAACCTTTGCCTGAGCAATTTCAGGGGCTGGGGTTGGGAGATAGGAGCTTGAAAACGTTTGGCTGAAGGTTGGGTAGAAATGAAAAAGTGTTTTAATTCTTAAAATTTTATTTACATTTATTTATTTATCTATGTCTGGCTGAGCTGGGTCTTCGCTGCTGTGCACGTTCTTCTCTAGTTGCGACAAGAGGGCTTCTCTTGGCAGTGGCTTCTGCGTGGAGCGCAGTTTCTGGGGTGCCTGAGCTTCAGTGGCTGTGGGCTCAGCTGTTGCTGCTCCCGGGCTCTAGAGCACTGGTTCAGTAGTTGTCACGCGTGTGCTTAGCTGCTCTGCAGCATGTAGGATCTTCCCAAATCAGGGATCAGATCTGTTTCTCCTGCGTTGGCACGCAGATTCTTTACCATTGAGCCATCAAGGAAGGCCACGAGAGTGTCTGTGTTACGAAAACATGACTGGATCCACTCCTCTTCCCCTTCTCACCAGCACCTCAGTATTCCTTGGGGAAGCCCCCACTGTGAGTAGTAATAGAAAGTGGTGATTGCTTTTTATTGCAGAAGCCAAAAGAGACAGATCTTCCCTCCACCCCTCACCCCATCTTGGGCTTGTGTTATGGACTCAGTTGTGTCTCCCTTAAATTTATATGTTGAAGACCTAACTCCCAGTACCTCTAGACTGGGACCATATTTTGAGATAGGGTATTTAAAGGGTCATTACATTAAAGTGAAGTCATTATGGTGGACCATAACTCAGGATGACTGGTGTGGTTATAAGAAGAGGAGATAGGACACAGCCACACACAGAGGGAAGACCACGTGAACACGCAAGAAAATGGCTATCTACAAGCCAAAGAAGGAGATCACAGAAAAAAAAGAAACAACCCTTAAGACACGTGATCTCTGACGTCTAGCCCTAGAACTGTGAGAAAATGAGTTTCTGAGGTTTAAGCTCCCCAGTCTGTGATACTTTGCTATGGTAGCCTGAGCTGACTAATGCAGAAAGCCAAAGAGCAGGCATGTGAGCTAGGCCTGGCCAGTTTGTCTTTCCTGGGATGCTAAATCTTGAATAAGTAAGGCTTGGTCATGTATAAGGTGGACACCTTTAGAAGAGAGGGACACGGTTGGGTCCCAGTCACCAAAACAATAGGATTGGCTGACCTACCGCCAGTTACCCTCCAATAGATTCCTTTCTTGACACCGAGTATATCCAGATTCTGATATTGTGGCTTATTATCAAGAGCCCTGAGTGACGTAGCAAGAAAGGACAATTAGAAGATGATAAGTAGAAGGGGGACAAGGAAAGAAAGGGAGATTTTGTTTTAAGTAAAAGACTTGGACTTGCTTACAGGTCTTTGGGAAGAAGTCAGTAGAGTGGGAGAAGTTGGGTGCATGACAAAGAGGGAATATACGATGAAGCAAGCGCAGATCCTGAAGACGTGAGAATACAGCATGGGTGGAGAGTCGGTTCTGAGGTAGGTATGGAACACCTCTCCCTCTGAGCTAAGGGCAGGAGGTGAGGAAGAGTCATCGGTTCCATTCAGTTCAGTCACTCAGTCATGTCCGACTCTGCGACCCCATGGACTGCAGCATGCTAGGCCTCCCTGTCCATCGCCAATTCCCAGAGTTCACCAAAACCCATGTCCATTGAGTCGGTGATGCCATCTGACCACCTCATTCTCCGTCATCCCCTTCTCCTCCTGCCTTCCATCTTTCCCAGCATCAGGGTTTTTTCCAGTGAATTAGTTCTTCACATCAGGTGGCCAAAGGATTGGAGTTTCACCTTCAGCATCAGTCCTTCCAATGAACATCCAGGAATGATCTCCTTTAGGATGGACTGGTTGGATCTCCTTGCAGTCCAAGGGACTCTCAAGAGTCTTCTCCAGCACCACAGTTCAAAAGCATCAATTGTTCGGTGCTCAAGATAAGTCATATGCAAATCTATTTTCAGACAATGAGTAAGAAAGGTGAAGTACTTTATGCCTGATTGCCTTGCTTTTCTTGGGTAAGGAGGCAGTCAACTGTTGAGAATGAGAGGGCAAAGGTGATAGTAGGAGGGCTTAAGGGTGCCAGAAAAGGTCTAGAGTGGTCCTTATGGTGAACAGGAGAAGGAGCTCAACAGGAGAAATTTACATAAAAGGATTGCCCAGCAATGCGAAGGGCCCAGCAGAGGTTGAGGGGTATGGGTTTGTAGCTAGGCCAGTCCTTGGTCTCAGTAATGTCTCTCCAAGTAGTATTCAGGTCAAGTACTCTCTGACTAGCTTGCTGACAGCAGTCCTGAGCAGGATTCCATGTAGATTATGTTACCTGTAGTACTTCCAAAGCAGCGCAATTGGATTGAGGAAATACTAGAATGAAGACAGGTAGAAATTCAGTGAAGTCATCCAAGATACAGAGTCATGAGAGGAAGTGGGAGCGGTAGGCTGGCCTAGTTGTCTTTGATGTTGCCCAGAACTAGAACTCCAGTTATTGATTGCTATGTAACAAACCATACTCAAATTTAAAACAATAATCATTATGGTATAAAGCAACAGACATTTGATTGTTCTCATGGGTTAAATGGTCAGGAATTCAAATAGAGCATGGTAGGGATGGCTTATATCTGCTCCATAATATCTGGGGGTGCTTTGGGAAGAATCAAACAGCTAAGGGCTAGAACCATCTGGAGGCTTTTTCATTAAAAATAAAAAATGGGGGAAAACTGAGAAAGACAAAGATGCTCAGAAAGTGAAAAAAATGCTCAGGACGATACCCCACTTCACAGATACTGAATCTCAAACACAGATGGAAAATGTATACAGAATAAGACACAGACAGAGGTCTGAAAACAGATATGCTTATAGAAACACACAAAGGCAGTCAAGGTGATAGAACAACTCCAAAAATAGGAAGAGATAGACACAAGAGAAGAAAACTACAAGGAACTAAACTATATTTGTGGTGTAACCTTAAACCACAGCCTGTACTTTAGCTATTGCCATTAAAATGGCAGCCTATTGACATGTAAGAACTTTCCAGAAAATAGATGCTATCTGCTAGAGTGACTTATACATACTCTACCTCGTTATCTCACATCAGAATACACGTAGACACTCCCCAGACTTGCAAAATTTTAAGTTGGTGATGTGGTATGGGAAAGACAGTGGTGGAAGAGGAAGGAAATCCAAGTTTTGGTTTCGGTTTGACAGAGGCTAGCTGTCAAGCCACTTCTCTTTCCTAAGCTCATCTGTAAATGATGTAATTGAGCTAAATTATATCTAGTTCTTTCCCTTTTAACATTCTATCATTTTGAATATGTGTTAGTCACTCAGTCTTGTCTGACTCTGTGCGACCCCACGATTGCTATGTATCCCACCAGGATCCTCTGACCATGGAACTCTCCAGGCAAGAATACTGGAGTAGCCATTCCCTTCTCCAGGGGATCCTCCGAACCAGGACTCCAACCCAGGTCTGCATTGCAGGCAGATTCTATACTGTGTGAGCCACCAGGGAAGCCCTATCCTCTTGAATGCTGTCTTCCAGGTGTAAATTCTAAGCCTTGCAGAAAGTGAGGCAAGAAATACAGGGCCAAACCTAAGGATAGCCTTCTCACGCGTGGGCATTAAGGAGAAGGCAAAGACACTTCCTCGTTTTGCACTTAATGAGGCCACGACACAGGGAGGAATGCCATCTAAAACAGAAACTTGGTAGCCTCTGAGGAAGAAACTCTCACCATGAAAACCGAGGCGCGTGGGCAATCAAAGCACACAGGTTGCTGATGACCTTGTATGAGCGGCCACGTGTGGTGGCCCTGGACCAGTACAGAATATTTAAGGGGAAACAACCCTGGATATTCATTGGAAGGATTGATGCTGAAGCTGAAGCTCTAATACTTTGGCCACCTGATGCAAAGAGCCGATTTATTGGAAAAGACACTGATGTTGGGAAAGGTTAGGGCAGGAGAAGAAGCAGGCAACAGAGGATGAGATGGGTGGATGGTATCGCTAACTCAATGGTTTGAGCAAACTCCAGGAGACAGTGAAGGACAGGGAAGCTCGGCATGCTGCAGTCCATGGAATAGCAAAGAGTCGGACATGACCTAGGGGCTGACCAACGAACTCTTAGAGTGTGTTTCTGATAGCTTCAGGAGATCAGTGCTCAGGGTCAGAATTGAAGAAACCTGGTGCAATTCAGACCATACTTCAGCCTTCCCTTCAATGAATAGTCCATCCTTAATCAGAAGGACCCCCACCCACTCAAAGGTCTAAGGTAAGGTGAAGTCGCTCAGTCGTGTCCGACTCTTTGCGACCTCGTGGATTGTAGCCTACCAGGCTCCTCTGTCCGTGGGATTCTCCAGGCAAGAATACTGGAGTGGTTGCCATTTCCTTCTCCAGCGGATCTTCCCGACCCAGGGATTGAACCCAGGTCTCCCGCACTGGAGGCAGACGCTTTAACCTCTGAGCCACCAGGGAAGCTATTCAAAGGGCTAAAAACAGCATAAAAGTGGGATTGAAAACTGCGGGCATCCCTCACTGGGGAGGCCACCCACCCTATTCTCTGAGGTCTCTTTAGCCTCTGCCCTAAATAAACTGCTTCTTGGTTCTCTTTGTTCCTCAACCTCAGTATTTGTTTTTTCTTTGAGTTTTGTGTTCCTTGCTGGATTTTTTTGGATGAGTTGGACAAGAGCTCGCACTTTTGATAAAGCTTTTCTGGTATCCAAAGTGATAAACTTTGTCTTTTAAAAACTCTGATGAAGCCCATAAGGCTATTTTTTGGGAGTCCAGGGAATTTTCTAGCAGAGCTATCAAATGAATAGCTCTAAGATTTAACAGTTAATTGTAAAAGCTGAACTCATGCTTTCTCTTCCATGTAAGCTGGTCAAACTTACTAGAAAAAGGGAAGTGACACCAAAAAAACAAAAACAAAACAAAAATGCTTAGTTTTGAAATGGTTTCTCTTTATTGCCATCTTTTCATCTGTGAAAATGTGAGCAGAGCTCAGAGTCTTTCCTAGAACTTCAGCCCTTTCTCCTCTTGCCTATATTTTGTGTTGACACTTTAAACAATTACTTGTTTGAAACTACACATATGATCTATAATATATTCTTTCTATAAATAAGTGAAACAATTACAAAATGTCGAGGCAGTCTGAATGCGGCTTGGAAAAGAATTTCCAGGTACAGAATATGGCAGAGAAGAGTGAGGTTTTAAGAACAAAGAGCAGAGATAACGTGGGTATTGGGAGCACAGCAAACAGATGCCTCCCAACAGGTCATGGAGAGCCAACACTTTTTGTGGGTTGGTAGCCGATTTTATAGCCTGAAGACAAAGAAAATTCCTGCTGGAAGGCTAGCATTATGTGGTTGGTTATGGAGGTATTGTGTAACTACCAGGGTGGAAATTTTTGCCTATTTGGGATGAGAAGCTGGCTGTTGACAATCTGGGGTCTTTTAGCAATGGTGAGTTACAAAGGGGCTCCGTGAGTTTCGGAGATGACATAGTTCTGGGCTCTGCTTCTGTGGCCTTGGTGTGAGGCCCTCACATCTGTGGCTTTGGGGCAGGACTCCAGAAGAAGTAAATAAAGTAAAAGTGACAGTAATACATTTCTTCTCCGGTTTCACTCTACTCCTTAGGAATAACCATTGTGAATTTTGTAGTCCTTCCAGAACTTTCCCTATACATCCATATTCATGTAAACATACATCTACCCTTATGTATTTATATTTTGCTTATTTTGTTCCTATTGTTTACATATTACATTACATAATTATTTTGCAACAGTTATTTACAACAATTCCACATATGCATTGGCTGCAAATGCACATATGACTCAGTATTTTCACTTTTTTTTTTTTTTTGGCCATGCCATAAAACTTGGGGGATTTTAGTTCCCTGACCAGGGATCAAACGCGGGTCCTGGCAGTGAAAGTGTAGAGTCCTAACCACTGGACCACCAGGGAGTTCCCTCATATTTTTTAACTGAAGAAAACATGCTAAAAAATATTTATTTTTGAGGAATGTGGAAAGGAAGAGACCAGGTCACTCCTTGTATCTTTAAAAGACTCATCATCATTCAGTTCAGTTCAGTTCAGTCGCTCAGTCGTGTCCGACTCTTTGTGACCCCGTGAATCGCAGCACGCCANGTGGGAGACTGGCAAATGAGGGGTCCCGTGGCTCTCAGAGTCGCTGCCGTCACTGGGCTCGGAGGCGTGGCTGCCACTCTGCCTTGATGGTAGCTGCCCCCAGAGGACTCGCTTCCGGCTGGGGTGGAGTTTCTGGAAACTAAGCCCTGGCCTGCACCTCCCTACCCAGTTCAGGGCTCAGTAGTGGTGTGCCCCGGAAACCCCTGCCCGACTTGTCCCCACCTGGGCAAGGGTACCAGGACCCTGGGTACCCCCCCGGCAGAAGTCCAAAGCAGTGCCCAGGTGAGCCTCTGGCCCCCATGCAGCCTCTGAGCACCTCCCACCCGGCCTGCTCTTCCCTCCTGGAGAAGGGGTGTGTGGGAGAGGCCTGTAGCCCAGAACTTGGGGAGGTCTGTGTTTCCTGGAAGGAATTCCCGCTCTAGACTGTGGGGGCAGACTCTCAGCCCCAGCTCCAGCCACTTTTCCTTTCAGGCGGAGTCGAGTCCACCTCTGACCTCTGCTGATTTCTCCACACTGTGCTCCTGTGGGAGGAAAGGGGAGGGGCCTTGGGCTGTGTGGGGCCTGGGCTCTGAGACTGGACGCCCCCACGCCGAGGCACTGTCTTGGCACCGTCCTAGTGNAAAAAAAGAAAAACCAGAACAAGAAAACAAGAGAGAAAGGAAATGTGTCTTGTATGTATTGGTATACACAAAGTGGGAGGCTAAAAAGAAATCTATGAAAAAGGATTTGTAACACAAACGACAAAGGGCTAATTTCTTTCGTTTGTCAACTGAGAGTTCTTGCAATTCAGTGAGGAAAAGAGTTGTTAGAATTCAATAAAGTGAAAAGCTCTTATGAGCCAGTAGAAAAATGAATAAAGGACATTAGCTGCAAAAGAAAAAATAGCTAATAAGCATATCAAAAGGCAAACCACTTCAATCATCATTGAAGAAAAGCAAACTAAAGCACGGTTGATATTTTTTAATCTATCAGACAAGAAGAGATGAAAAGTTTGATTACATCGCCATGCCCTTGTGGGCAAGGATATAGGGAATCAGGCACAATCATATACTTTCGGTGGGAGGGGAAAATGTGGTAGGGCACCTTTGGAGGATAATTTGACAATATCTGTCAAAATTTAAAATTCACATGTCGTTCAATAAGAATTTTATTTCTAAGAATTTAACCTAGAGATATTTATCTATACATGTGCACAAATATACATGTATATGATGTCTATTGCTGTACCCCTGCAAGGAATCACACATAACATGCGTGCATGCGAGCTCAGCCACTTCAGTCATGTCTGATTCTTGCAACCCCATGGACTGTAGCTCCCGCAGACTCTGTCCATGGGATTCTCCAGGCAAGAATACTGGAGTGGGTTGCCCTGCCCTCCTCCAGGGGATCTTCCTGACGCAGGGATCAAACCTATGTCTCCCACATCTCCTGCATTGAAAGAAGATCCTTTACTCACTGAGCCACCAGGGAAGTCCAGATATAACATAAATGTCTTTTAATAAGATATTAGTTTTATAAAATTATAGCAAATCAATGCATGACTACTTGGTTATTAAAATGAATAAATCAATCCATTTAGTACCCTCTTTCTGTGTACCAAGCCACTTCACAAAGGGCAGCTTAAAACAAAAGCCACCGAATCTTTCNTTTTAATAAGATATTAGTTTTATAAAATTATAGCAAATCAATGCATGACTACTTGGTTATTAAAATGAATAAATCAATCCATTTAGTACCCTCTTTCTGTGTACCAAGCCACTTCACAAAGGGCAGCTTAAAACAAAAGCCACCGAATCTTTCATGGTTCTGTGGCTTGGCTGGTTCCAACCCAGTGGTTCATTTGCTCCTGTCCTTACCTGGGGCTGCTATCATCCTCTGAAGGCTCAGCTGGGCTGGAAAGCACAGTGACTCACTCACGGGGCCAGCAGTGGATGCTGCCTTTTAACGGGAGCTCAGTCGTGCTCTTGGAGTCCGGTCTCAGTCCTCCAGGGGTCTCTCCCTGGGATACAGGCTTCCCACAGCATGGCAGCTGCATCCCAAGGGGAATCTTTCCAAGGACCTGCAAGCACAGACAACGGATTTAAGCCTGTGTTGCAGGAGGTACACAACATCCCTTCCTCTACATTTTATGGAAGAAGTGGCAAGGTCTTTCCTCCATGGTGTGGCCGTCTAATCCTCCGTGGTGTGTTTTCCGTTTATATGTATATACATATGGCTTCCCTGGTGGCTCAGCAGTAAAAAAAAAAAAAAAAAACCTGCCCGCCAATGCAGGAGAGACAGGTTCGATCCCTGAGTCACAAATATCTCCTGGAGTAGGAAATGGCACCCCACTCCAGTATTCTTACCTATGAAATCCCATGGACAGAGGAGTCTGGAGAGTCTACAGTCCATGGGATCCCAAAGAGTCAGACAGGACTTAGCGACTAAACAACCACCACCCCCACATGCATATACCTCTATACATACATACCTGCAGATACATACATACATATATATATATATATATATAATTTCTGAAGTGCTGCACAAGAAACTGTTTATAATTCTGGCATCAGTGAAAAAGGTCTGACATCTTTATACTGTTTGCATTCTCACTATAAACATAACATTTTTTAGTTAAAAAAAATTTTTTTAAGAAACTCAAACTCATGTATTAAGCCAAAGCAAGCTATATTCAGTAGATAAACTCTCAGTTTGCTGCTCACATATAAAGTTTGGCCCCAAAATCCCTCCCACTAACCGTGCATCTCAGTCCCCTGAGGAGCTGACTGACCATTTATAGAGGCAGATAACTGGCCAAAAAATTAAAAGTCGTGGCTTTTGGACCAGTGACCTGGTTCAAGGAGGAGACTACTGCTGCTTCTTGTGGGTGGTGGTCTTGCTGCTTCTTGTGGGTGGTGGTCTGTTGAGAACTTTGCCTTCTTCTTGGACAACCCTTGGTTTGTTTTGTCACCCACTGTAATATGGGAAGCCCTGGGGTTGGTGTCATGATGCAGCAAGAAATACCGTGCTGGTGCAGACATGCAGAGGTCATGGAAACCCAAGTGTCAGGAAGGACTCAGACTCCCTATCAGCCAGGACTTATGAAAACCAAGTCATTGGGAAAGACAGTGTCCTCTACATCTGGAGAGGAAACCTGGGCCGTGAGCATGCTCACGTCGATGAGACGGTGTTCCCCAGGAAGGCTTTCCAGGGTCATGGCTGCCAAGCTGAACCGAGCTCTGCCAAGATCTCTCGGCTGGAACTTCTAAGTGAGGAGATCATGAGCCCCTCGCCACCTGAGTCCCTTCACGCCCCAGCTGAAAGACCTCAGACAGCTTGCCTAGCCTCTCTGGCTTCGGTTTTCTATGCAGCATGGGGGTAAGGTGATAATGGTACTGACCCTGCAGGCTGTGGTGGGGATAAAGTGCTTAGCACCGAGCCTGACACTTGACAGGTCATCAATAACTGCTCAGGTGATACTAGTCATGAAATGATTTCACCGGCTTCTCACAAGAGCCCCCTGAGCAGGGCTGCCGCACTGTATAGCTCTCAGGGCACATCTTACATGCAGCAGGCAACCCTCGGCCGTGTGCAGTACACAGCCTGTGCAACTGCCCATGGTAGCCGAGAGACAGGCCAGACAATGAGAACAGGAATCCAGGTCTCCTGGCTCCTCCTGGTCCTCCCACCCCATTGAGCTGCCCACGCTGGCCAGAGCAGTTTCCCAGCTCAGAGGAAGTGCTGTCCCATCACTTCCTCTTTGGGATCCACAGTCACCATAGACCATCCTCCCACCGCCCGGAAAATAAAGATGCTCCTCCAGAGAAAGAACTATGATTGTCTTCAAGGCCTCCGGCCAGAATAAGCCATAACAGAGCACGTGACCACGAGTGAGCAAGGCAGAGCCAGACCTGTCCCCCTGCCCCCTTCTGGGGACACACTGGGCATGGGCCGCCTTGCTCACAAGGCGGAACTGGGCAGAGAGGAAGGCATGGGTGCCAAGGCAGGAGAGCAGAGCAAGGAGTGGCTGGCCCTGAAGCCACCACTCATGGCTTTGCTCGACTGTGTTCAGAAGACGATAAGCGGTCTGTGGGGCACTGCATGGGAGGAGTCCATCAAAGCACAGGCCGGTGAGCATCTTCCCCTGCAGCCCAACGCCAGCCCCCAGAGCAGGTGGCACGGCCGGCCCAAGTGACATGCACCCCCCACTGCACTTGGACTTGGGGTGAAGGTGTGACACCGACAGAGATGATAGTAATAATCATCATGTCATGCATTTTTGAATCCCTGCACACGCTTCAAGGAGATTGTGCTTTCTTTAATTTGTTGTTCAGCACAAGCTTGTATAAATACCTGTGCTGCCATCGGCGGGGGGCTGTTCTGCCTGACAGGCTCCACGCTGAGCGTCGTACCTGCATCATCACTTCACTCTCACAACAAATCTGCAAGGCTGGTATTATTCTTCCCCATTTTACAGATGAGGAAGGCAGCGGGAAGCAGAAACCTTAGGATGCTTTCCTAAAATAAAGTAGCTAGTTATTGGCAGAGGCCAGACTCAAAGTCAGATATCACTGGCCACACACCCATACTCACAGCCATCACGCTTTACGTGTAAAATCAAACGGCAGTTTAATTAACAAGTGCATTAGGATCCTGTTCTAAAGAAGGAACTTGATTTTAAGTGGATAACCAATAAGGTCCTACTGCACAGCACAAAAGACTCTGCTCAATGTCATGTGGCAGCCTGGATGGGAGGGGAGTTTGGGGGGAGAATGGACACATGTATGGGACTTCCCTGGTAACTCAGATGGTAACGAATCTGCCTGCAAGGCAGGAGACCCCCATTCCATCCGTGAGTCAGGAAGATCCCCTGGAGAAAGGAATTGCTACCCACTCCAGTATTCTTGCCTGGAGAATTCCTTGAACAGAAGAGGCTGGCAGGCTATAGTCCATGGGCTCACATGCATGTTTATGTGTATATGAATATGTGTGGCTGAGCCCCTTCAATGTTCACCTGAAACTATCATAACACTGTTAATTGGCTCTAGTTCAATATAAAGTAAAAAGTTAAAAAAAAAAAAGGAAGGAAATTGAGGCCTAACAGAGGTGAAAGAACCAGTGCAGGGCCATGCAGCAAGTTCACGGCAGACCTTGGTGCCAGGACCTGGCCAGCATTGACCAGTCTAAGAGTCTTCATACAAGGAAAAATTTAAAACCCTAAGAATTTTTTATGGCGCCTTCACAGGATATTTGTCTTCCCTGTTTATAGATGGGAAACCTGAGAATAGGCCAGAAAAGAATTCATCCAAACTCTCCATAAGATGTTGGGGGGATTGCTCCCCACTAGGCTGGGATCAGGCTCCAGAGCTCCTCCCAGGAGCTGCCCCTGGGGGCCCAGCCCATCTCTTCTTTCTTCCTGCCCTTCTCTCTCCTCCTCTAGCAAAAAGGGTCCTATGGTCTCTGCCCCTCTCACCTCATTCACATGCTGTATGAGTGTCCCTTGTGGCTCAGATTGTAAAGAATCTGCCTGCAATGTGCAGGAGACCCAGGTTCGATCTCTGGGTTGGGAAGACTCCCTGGAGAAGGGAATGGCAACCCACTCCAGTATTCTTGCCTGGAGAATCCCATGGACAGAAGGAGCCTGGTGGGCTACAGTCCATAGGGTCACAAAGAGTCCAACACGACTGATCGACTACACAGTGAGTTCCCAAGCATGGCAGGAGAGAAGCTGCTTTAAAAAGCACCCACCTACTGACTTTCCAAGGAATCTTCCATTTCCAGATGAGGGGCCACAGGATGCCAGGTTGCACGCTCGTAGCCACCCAGGAGAAAGGGCCATTGCCTCGGAACGTCTCTGCCCTGCTGCTCCCCGCTGCTTCTCTCAGATGTCCTTTTGTCCCAGCATGAGCACGAGGCCGCCGCCCTCCCGTCGAGACAGAGAACCCGGGGCTCACGGCTTCTCCATGGGTTGTGTGGATGTTTGGATTTATGTTGAAAGATGAGTGCGTGGACCATTCACCTGTGACGTCAGCTCATCTAGGAATTCATCATGAAAGTGGGGGGAGGGGTGGTCTCTCTCTATCACACACATATGACTCTACCCCATCATATGATTCATTTATTGGAAAAGGGACTGTGTCATTGAGGAATGAACCTTGATGTTGGAAAGTGCTTGAAATGCATTGAGATCATTTCTCTGGCGCTACCTGGTTCAAATGGCCCTTTCCTGACAATGCGGTGTGGTTTCCGCAGAGAGACACTGACGTATGCCCTGACTTTCAGAGGCTATTTTGGGATGAATGGGCTGCCGGGCTGGCTTTTGTGGGTCCTCGTTAAATGAAATGAAGCTGGAGGTCTTGATTCAGGGCTTTGTCTACAAGACCAAACGCAAAGCAAAGAGTTGCTGGGAAGGATCGAGGCAGGGGCTGGGTTTAAAGGGACTCAGCTCATTAGCGGAACCACACTGGGAAAGGTTGGGGACGACCACTCTGCCAGTGAAGACCTCAAGGAGATGTTAGCCCATCACCTGCTGAGGCCTGTTTGGACACGGTGGGGCTGGGAGGAGGTTGCAGGAGAAGAGATTTTTATGTAGTGAACAGCGATGTGAACCTCGCAGACAGATGAGACCTGGCCCCTTGGAGCTCCTGGGCACTTCTTGAGGCCCAGACCCCAGCCCTCCAAGAATGACACCCTGCAGGTCCACTCAGGGGAGGGTCCCAGCAGGGGAGGGCCTTGGCCCAGCAAAAGGGCCAGCACACCCCCAGCTTGGTCCAGGGACAGAGGAAGAAGTTAATAAAGGGCGATCATAGTACGTGTAGCACGCTGCCAGAATCTCACATTGTTTGCCAGCCCTGCTGCTGGGGAAGCTTTCTGGGTTCTTAAGAAGAAAGGAGCAAGACTTCCCTGGTGGCCCAGTGGTTAAGACTCTGGTTAAGGCAATGCAGGGGGTCTGTGTTCAATCCCTGGTCAGGGAATTAGATCCCACATCCTGTAGCTAAGAGTTTGCATGTCAGAAGATCTAAGATCTGGTGCCACCAAATAAATAAAGATTAAAAGAGAGGGAGAAGACAAAGAAAGAAAGAGACTGTGAGGAAGAGGACGTAAGTCTCAATGGGAGAGTCCCAGGAGCTAAGGGTAGAAGGCCCCTCTGCAGGTGACCTCATTGCAGCCTGAGTGGTGGGAGGGTGTCCTTCACTCACTGACCCGCCCTCTCTGGAATCTGAACATTTTCAGGTTCCTGTGGGATACTCTGCTGACCCTTGGAGCTGGAAGAGGGGGATGTGAAGGGATCTTGACTATACCCCGTGTTCCTTCATAAGGACCATGTAAGGGTATTTTGAGGACCTTGGATTCAAGACGACTACTTTCAGCTCCATCCTCTTGGAACAGTGCCTTTAACATATGGCTCTGACACTCTTCTTTCATTTATTCTGCATTTCCTGAGCAGCTAAAGTGTGCCATCGCCGTGTCAGGTCTGGACAGTGCGTTGCTAACCAACAGTAAGATAAACAAGTAAGACATGTTTTCCTGCTCTTGAGTTCACAGCCTAGGGATGAATATGGACACATAAGTTGTTAGAATCCCATAACATAACAAATTTTAGTAAATGAAAAAACATGATGCTCTGACAGTAACTGTTGAATAAGGGAGGATCTAGAAAGTTTTAACGGAAGGGACTTTGAGCTGATTTGGAGAAAAAATGAGAGCTAGCAAACAACAAAAAGGGTCCAGGAAGATATTGCAGAGAAAAGGAAGGGCGTGGGTACTTCCCTGGTGGTCTAGTGGCTGAGGCTTCGTGCTGCCAATGCAGGGGGCCCAGGTTCGATGCCTGGTCAGGAAATTGGATCCCACATGCCGCAACTAAGAGTCTGCATGCTGCAACTAAGACTTGGCATACCCAAATAAATAAATATTTTTTTAAAAGAAGAACATGGACAAAATCTCTGAGGCAGGAAGGAGCAGGACACTGGGAAGAAATCAGAGGTGTAGGCATTCTAGCCAGGCACCATTCATCCTGCAAGATGGAAAGACTGCAGCCAGCCAGCAGCTCCCAAGTCTGCACAGCCTCTCACATGCAGGGTTCTCCTTTAATTCTCTAATCAGTCCTACGACTATTAGCCCTATTCTCTGGATGAGTTATGAGATTGGGGTTATACACACTCATTAGCTGCAATGCCAGTGAGAAAAGGTGGAGGGGAGGGAGCTGCCAAGAGTCCATATACAGTCATTCCTCCATATCCTCAGGGCATTGCTACTAGGAACCACAAGGATACCCAAATTCAAGATGCTCAAGCCCCTTGTGTTAAATGATGTTGTGTTGGCATGTAACTTGTTCACATTCTCCCATATGCTTTAAATCATCTCTAGATTACTGATGATACATAATGCACTGTAACTGCTGTATAAATAGTTGCCAGCACACAGCAAATTCAGGTTTTGCTTTTTGAAACTTTCTGGAATTTTTTTTCCAAATGTTTTCAGTCTATGGTTGGTTCACTCCACAGATGCCATGGATATGGAGGGCTGAGGGCAGTCTTCTCCCTCAGGGGTCGTCAGGTGCATTAGAGCAAGGGAAGGAGGGAGGAGGAGGGGGTGAGCCAAGGTATCCTTTTCACTGATTCCAACAGGAAATGAATGCCACCTCATTCCAGATACACAGCTCTAAATTATCATCAAGTAAGATTTCCAAATGACTTCTCTTGGACTCTAGAACTTGTAGGCAGAAAGGGAGTAGTAACCTGTTTCTGGTCCCATCCTCCTGCTTCTGGCCCCTTGGAGAGTCCAGGCAGTGATTGTATCTATCAGGGCCGCCCTGCTTCTGTTCATGGGAGTACGATTCTTCCTGTCATTCGAGCTCAAAATCTGGAAAGTCAAGTCCGACAGCTCCTGCTTCCTGCATGCTCTAATTCACCGCAGTGAACTCCATCCGTTTGCACCCTGCACGGCTTCAGACCTAACACTCATCCGTAGGCTTCTCTGCTTCTCCTTCCGCCCCTTTTCTCCCAGAGCCATCCACCGATGCGACCCCAGGAGGCCACATGACCTGAGGCAAAGTTTCAGCCCATCCGTTCCCCCCATTCAAATCTATTCTAGCATCTTAATGTGCGTGTGTGCTCACTCATATCTGACTGTTTGGGACCTCATGGACTGTAGACCACCGGGCTCCTCTGTCCATGGAATTTTCCAGGCACAAACCTACTGGAGTGGGTTGCCATTTTCTCCTCCAGGGGATTTTCCCGATCCAGGGACCAAACCCCTGTCTCCCACACATCTCCTGCATTGCAGGCAGATTCTTTACCACTGAGCCACCAAGGAAGGCTTCTAGCATCTTACGTGCTCAGCAAATGTTTGGTGAATGAGGGCGTCTACACCACCTTCGCAGGGAAGTGCAGAGCCCTCTGCATCCAGAGCCTTCCAGCCCCAGGTCCAAGTGGCCTTTGCAGCATGTCTTCAACTCCTCACTCACCCTTGGCTGGGTCTTCAGGGAACGGGGCCATCACCCGGCTCCACGTGGGGCTTGTACTTTCCTGCTCTACTTTGATCCTGGCCTCTCCTCCAGTGAGAAACCTCCNGCTCTCCTGCGCCTGTGCAGCCACCGCTCCTTGGATGTGGGGTTGCTCTAGAACACGATTATCTCTAGCTCCGAGTTTCTTCTCCCTTTCTTCCTTGCTGGTAGAACATGATTTGGTTCAGATTTATGCTGGTAAGACTCTGCCTGCAATGCAGGAGATCTGGGTTTGATCCCTGGGTTGGGAAGATCCCCTGGAGAAGAGAATGGCTCCCCACTCCAGTATTCCTGCCTGGAAAATCCCATGGACAGAGGAGCCTGGCAGGCTACATACAGTCCATGGGGTGGCAGAGTCGGACATGACTAAGCAACTTTCACATGGTGTCCATGAACTTGAGAGAAGACTAGACATTTTCCTAGCCCCAGGAGGTGGTTTCTGGTTAGTCTAAGTCTGTGGTTCTCATATTTGAGCTCTGTCAGAGTCATCTGGAGGGCTAGTTAAAACACAAATTAGTGAGTCCCACTCTCAGATTTTCTGATTCTCATGAGGCTCCAGAATTTGCACTTCTAGCAGATTATGATGCTATTCCCCAGAGTAGAAAATGGCAACTCACTCCAGTATTGTTGCCTGGAAAATTCCATGGCAGAGGAACCTGGCAGGCTACAATCCATGGGACTGCAGAGTCAGACACAGCTGAGTGAATAATCACATGATGCTACTACTGCTATTCACACTTTGAGAACCAATTCCCTCGCTAGTGATTTATTTAGAACTGTATGTGTAATACAGCTCTGAATGATGAATCCTCAAGGGCAATCTGATTGTGGGGGTAGGGGGGCAATTCTGGAGCACAAGAAGCAGTAAATTCTCTGTCAGTCTTTGAACATGGTGATGTTTAAGGATGTGATTCTGTGAGCTGCTGCAGCCATCTTGCCTCCATAAGGGAAGTGGCTAAACTGCTAATGATAGTAAAGAGAAACTTCTGGGGGACTGGTGACATTATTGAGCCATCGTTTAACTAACCCTGGAACTACCCTGTCTTCAGACAACTTGATCTATGACATAGCAAAATATTACTTGTTGTTGACGCCATCTGAGAGTTTTCTAGTACTTGCTGTGGAAAGTCACCTAACTGATATATACACTTCTCTCAGAGTGATTTACCTAGTCAGATTTTGGACATCTTTAGATTGCTTCTTCTTTTTTTTTTTTTTTAATTTAGCTTTATTGACATAAGTAATACAAAAAATAAAAGATATTTAAAGTGCACATAGTGGTGACTTGTTTTATATATATATACATACATATATATATATATATATATATGGTGAAAGGATTTTCTCATTCTAATTAATTAACACATTCGTCATCTCACAGACTTTCTGATTTTAAATATTTTCAATAGTGCTGCAAAGAATGGCAGTTTAAAAAATATTTTGACATTTTTCCAAAGGCCCTTTTCCCAGAAGTGAAATTATGATAGCATAGACATGCATATTTCTCAACTTTNTCATCTCACAGACTTTCTGATTTTAAATATTTTCAATAGTGCTGCAAAGAATGGCAGTTTAAAAAATATTTTGACATTTTTCCAAAGGCCCTTTTCCCAGAAGTGAAATTATGATAGCATAGACATGCATATTTCTCAACTTTTAGTAGTATTTCCACATTTTTTTTGTAAAACAATTGTTTTAGTTTAAACTTCATTCAGAAATCTATGAGAATCCACTTAGTCACATTCTTTTTCTTAATCTTAGGCAATTAATAGACAAGAAATGGGGTCTTATTATTTTAATTTGCATTTCTTTGATTTTCAGTGTGTCTGAACATTACTCTGGTTGTGGCTTATAAACAGGTTGGAAGGAGTAAGACTGGGAGCAAAAAGATGAGTTAGGCTCTTGCAGTAGTCATGGTGGCAGTTGAAGATGACTTGAGACCAAGGTAAGGGTTAATGGTAGTGAGGTTTGGATATTTAGCAAAGAGAATTGGAAAAATTAGATGTGGATTATGAAAGAGAGTAAGGAAACCCAATGATATCTAGATTTCTGGCTTTGGAGGTGCTATTTCTAGGGGAAGAAAATAAGATGAGAAGAATTTTAGTTGGAATGGAGTAGGGAGGTATAAGTTTGGGTGTGGATATTTTGAGTTTGAGGTACCTGTGGGACACAGTGATGGAGTGGTCAGAATCCATTGGATATCTGGAAGGAGAGGTAGGGTTAGAACTAGAGACATGGCCTCAAGCTGAACTGTGCTTTAGGAAATTAACTGGAAGCCATAGAAGTGTTTCCTTTATTTACTGAGGCCTTGGGACCTCATCTTGATGAGATGAAAATTATCATTTTCTCACTGGCTTATTTTCAATGACAAGATAATGATTTTGAATCACTTAGAACCTCATTTAGAACCTCCTCTGTCCATGGGATTTTCCAGGAAAGAATATTGGAATAGTTGCTGTTTCCTTATCCAGGGGATCTTCCCAACCCAGGGATCGAACCCATGTCTCCTGTGTCTCCTGCATTGCAGGTGGATTCTTTATCTACTAAATCATCAGGGAAGCCCTAGAACCTCATTTATACTTCTTCAAATGTTATCTAATTTTGATTTCCTACTGAGCAGGGCATATTGAGAAGGGCATATTGCCAACAAAGGTCCGTCTAGTCAAAGCTGTGGTTTTTCCAGTGGTCATGTATGGATGTGAGAGTTGGANGCCCCTCTGGCGAGACCTGGTGGGATGCCACTCCTCCTCCAATGAGCCATACCAGGTCATTCCTAAAATATGCCTGTTTAAGAAAGACGAGGAGAAGCGTGCTGACTTACTGCTGTCAGGCCACAAGTTGCTTCGGCTCTCTGATTCTCATTTTCACTCATCTGTTTAAAAAAAGTAGTAATATTGATTGTCTCAGTCATAAAATTGCCAAGAATATCAAATGCGTTCACATATGTGAAAGTTTTTAGCAAATGATTGTCGGAGATTAAATAACAATAATTACTATGCACATATTATATTATTCTTAGGCATACATTTTTCTCTCCTTCATAAGCTCTACATCTGCTCTAATACAGTCACCACCAGCCTCCTGTGGCTGGTAAGCTGTGGCCAGTCCACACGGAGATGATACTATAGGCGCAGAGATACTTACCAGATTCTAAGATAAGTAAAACACTTATTTTATAATTTTCACCGTAATCACATGTTGAATGTATTAGCTGAAATAATACATAATACTAACATAGACTTCATATCTTTGTTTAACGTGGCTACTGCTAAGTCGCTTCAGTCATGTCAGACTCTTTGCAACCCTACGGATTGTAGCCCACGAGGCTTCTCTGTCCATGGGATTCTCCAGGCAAGAATACTGGAGTGGATGGCCATGCCCTCCTCTAGGGAATCTTCCTGACCCAGGGATCAAACCCACATCTCTTACGTCTCCTAGGCATGTTCTTTACTAGTGCCACCTGTATTAGGACATTTAAAAATTCCACCTGAGACATGTAATATTTCTGTGGGTCATCACTGCCCTGGAGAATGGGAAGCATGTCTTATTCCTCTTTTTAACATCTTGTGGGCACAGTTCAGTGTTTGTAAGTAATTATTTTCTCCATTCACTCAGCCATTCTGGGGAAGGTTTGGTTGTGATACTGGATGTGTGCGGATGAGTGGGGGAGGGGCTCTGGCTGTGCCATCATCGCCTCCCCAGGAGGTTTCCCTGCCCCGTCTGCATGTGGCTGTCCCCCCAACCAGTGGCTGCCTGCACCACTTCCAAGGCTTCAGGGGTCACTCAGGGTGCTGGCCTCACTCCCCCTTCCACCCATCCTGCCTCTCCTGACAACCAGAAATGGAACTGTTTATTGGAAGGAAGGTGAATTAGAGTGTGATTTTTTTTTTTTACATGGAGGTAAAATTACTGGGAAATCTGGGAAAGATTGAAGGCAGAAGGAGAAGAGGGTGACAGGGGATGAGATGGTTGAATGGCAGCACTGATTCAATGGACATGAACATGGGCAAACTCCAGGGGACGGTGAAGGACAGGGAAGCCTGGTGTGCTGCAGCCCCTGGGGTCGCAATGAGTTGAACATGACTTGCCAACTGAATGACAACAAAAGCTTACTGCTGAACAGGCACCTTGCTACACAGCATCCTAGGGCCCCAGCCCTCTCATTCTCCTGTCTTCCTGGCCATGAAGAGGCAGCGATGGGCGGGAATGCTGGAGCCTTTCCTGCTGGATTCCATGCTGGAGGCCACCTGTCCTCTCTGGGGCTCCCTGCCAGAGAGTGGAGAGGAGCCAGTGGCAGCTGAAGTTGCTCAGAGCCCAGGACACTGGGCGGAATTCCCCAGACAGGCAGAGCTGTGCCGTCCAGGCCACTGCCTTAGGCCCCTGACACTCCCAGCCCCTCCCGCTCAGCTTTCCCCCTTCCATTTGGATTCCCCTTCTTCTTCACGCTGCAGATCCCTTGCTCTAGTTCTCAAGACACACCAAAAGGATTGTTGCTGTTCAGTTGCTCAGTCATGTCTGACTCTTTGCAATCCCGTGGACTGTAGCACGCCAGGATTCCCTGTCCTTCACTGTCTCCTGGAGTTTGTTCAAACTCATGTCCATCGAGTCAGTGATACCATCCAGCCATCTCATCCTCTGTCGTCCCCTTCTCCTCCNGACTCTTTGCAATCCCATGGACTGTAGCACGCCAGGATTCCCTGTCCTTCACTGTCTCCTGGAGTTTGTTCAAACTCATGTCCATCGAGTCAGTGATACCATCCAGCCATCTCATCCTCTGTCGTCCCCTTCTCCTCCTGCCCACAATCCTTCCCAGCATCAGGGAATAGACAAATAAATTCAATGGGTTAGATCTGATAGAGTGCCTGAAGAACTATGAAAGGAGGATCGTAACACTGTACAGAAGCCAGTGACCAAAACCATCCCACTGGAGGGATAGCCCTGAGCAGATGATCTCATGGCCTGTCACCTTCATTCAGGATACGGGGGCCCAGATCTCCACCAGCCCCTTCTCATCTGCCCAGGGCTCACCCACCAAGACAAGCCCGCAGAGGAGGGCACCCAAAGTTGGGATACGGTGTGGTCTCACCTCCTTTTGACACCATCATGGTGTTTGGAGAGATTACAGCATTTTTAAAAGCAGAGTCTTAGCAGGCCTAGGAGATGGATTTGTCTCTCCTGAGTGTCTTTTCTTGGGGATATGTGTCAGAAGGATTCTTAAATCTTCAAACAACCCTCATCTCTCTGTGAGCCTGAGAGCGTGGTAGCAGTAAGGCACAGTAAAAAACCTGCTGATAGACAGATGGAATGCTGTAATTATACGCAGGAGGGAGAGAGGGAGCGTTTGCCGAAATTATTAGTGTGGGCAGACAATTAGAGGCTTTTCCAGAAGATTACACTTTTCCCTCCCATCTGCACTCCATTTAGGAGTTTTTACATTCACAATGCTATTTCCTCCTCAGCTGTGCCATTTGCCATCTTGCCCAAATTATTATTGTGCTTGACTTTGCGTTTGCTCCAACTTCGCCAGCATTCCCCGTCTTCTCCTCCCGGCTCCCGCTCTCTCCCTCCCCGTCACTTCCAATCTCTTCCTCCTGCACTCTCCCTTCCTCCTGCTTCCCTCATCCCCCAGCAGGGAGCCGAACACGTCCATCCAGAGTGAGGTTGCTGCTTGGGAGGCTGAGTGGGACACTCCCAAATAGGAAACACCAGGAAGGTGATCAGAGTGACTTGGAGCATGCTTCCTGCCCTGGGACCTACGCCAAAGCCCAGGGAGAAGCCGGGATCCCAGGGCAGTGGAGCTGCATGAATCTGCGGATGAATCCCTGTCTTGGAGGGGGAGGAAAGCACATGTGTGCTCTTCCATCCGGTTTCACCTGAGCTCAGGTTGTTGGGATGGGTCCAAATCTGACTCCTTATGAGCCCAAGGCTTTAGATCCCGGAGCCTCATTCACACTCACTCTCCATTCATCGATCCATTCATTCATTCAACACAGAGAACTCGAGCAGCTACTGTTTTACAGCAGAGTCCTCAAGCAGGACTTAACACCACCAGAAAGGTGGAAGAGAACCTGCTTCACTCAATGTCTGCTCAGAGTCAGGGCCTGCAGAAGGGGTTTGGCAAGTGGGAATTATTGTCTTCACATTTTAGATGAGAAACCAGGTTCCAGGAGGTTGAAGGACTTGCCCAAATCAGAGATGTGGTGCCCGACCCTGGATCTCTGTCTCCCAGGCCAGTGGTCTCCATGGCTTCCCTCGTCCCTGGGGAAGCGAGCAGTCCTCTAGCGGTCCTGTCATCTTCTAGATAAACAAGCCTGTGGACAGTTACAGCGGTAAATGGGGAGGGCCGTGAGCCAGGCGGAAGGGGTGACTGAGCCTTCACAAGGAGCCAGGGAGGCGTGGCCTGGAGCAGCGGCCACTGATGAGCAGAAGCCAGCAGGCGAGGGAGAGAGGGGAGGGTGGGCAGCTGGGCACGGGGGCAGCAGGCGTGTCTGGCAGGACTGAGAGGAATCAGGTGGCACTGCTTCAGTGCAATTTTTTTATTCCGCACTTTCACATATATTATACCACTTAATCCTTGGGGCGGCCCTTAGGTAGACGTCACTGTCTCCATCATACAGATGAAGAAACTGAGGCTCTGGGAGGGTGAGTAACTGGTCTAGGGAGGAAGTGGCACAGTGGAGCCCTTACAGGCTGTGTCGGGCCCCGAAGCTGGCAGCGTGTGGAGGAGAGCCAGAGGGAGACCCAGTCTGGAGTCAGGGAGATCTGTCAGAAGGCAGGTCCGGAGGCCAAGCGTGCCTGGTCTAAGGCTGTGGAGGTGGAGGCAGGATCCGGAACTGATTGAAAATTGGGAATGATGGAGTGGAAAGAAGGCGTGAAGGATAACTCGGAAGTTATGGTAGAAGATACTGGATGGATTATGTGCCATTAACTGAGCTAGGAGCTCAAAGGAAGAAGATCAAGTTCTAGGGGGAGGCTGGGGGGTGGGGAGAAAAATAAGGACAAATTAATCGAGAAGGAAGCTTTATGTCATTGAGAATTTCTTAGGCAAGGTAGCTGAGGAGGCAACTGTGCCAAGGAATTGGAGGTGTTACCATGAATTAGAGGTAACCTCACTCCTTTCCCACCAAAAATAAATTTAAAAATGATGTCTCCCAGTGTGAAAAGACCTAGAGACCATCATACAGAGTGACGATAAGTCCAGAAAGAGAAAAACAAATGTGTATTAACACATGGATGTGGAATCTAGAAAAAAATGATATAGATGATCTTATTTACAAAACAGAAATAGAGATACAGAGAACAAAGGTACAGACACTAAGCAGGGGCGGGGGGACAGGTGGAGGGATGAACTAGGAGATTGAAATTGGTGTATACACTCTATTGATACTATGTGTAAAATATATAACTAATGCGAACAGACTGTATGGAGCAGGGACCTCTACTCAATGCTCTGTGATGACCTTCAGTTCAGTTCAGTTCAGTTCAGTCGCTCAGTCGTGTCCGACTCTTTGCTTAATGGGAAGGAAATCCAAAAGAGAGGAGATATAGGTGTACGTATGGCTGATTCAGTTTTCTGTACAACAGAAACTATAGCAACATTGTAAAGCAACTATACTCTAGTAAAAATTAACTTAAAAAATAAATAGAATGTTTATACTGATACCAAAATGAAGTCTCCCAGGATACTCCATAGGAAAAGCAGGATTCTCTAGGAGTCAGGCTTCCTGTCCCTTTTCCCTTCACCTCTTGGTCTCTATCCCGGCCTCTTCTTGTAGAGCCGTGGAGCCTCAGGGACACAGAAGCCCCAGACAGGCAGTGGCACGCAGACGCACGGTCAGAGAGACCCCACACCAAGAAGCTGGCTGGGCCCTGTCAGAGTTCTCTGAGTCCCACCTGGAGGGTGAGCAGGGGCCAGCACAGCTGGAGGGTCATGTTCTCAGGGCATCAGCATCTCTGGAAGTGTTTACTGAGCCTGCAGAGATGGGGGCACCTTGAGGGTTGGTCTAGAGGGTGGAGTCTTGGGGAAGGAGGCACCAGTGCCAGGGTTACCAGCCAAATAGAATTCAAGTCGCCATGTGACTCAGAAACTCACAGAGCGAATCCCAATGGCTCTGGGGTCTCCGTGCAATGAGACCGTCGGTTAATGAAACCCCTGGGCCGAATCAGGAAAGCTGATTGTGGTTCTAAGGCAGACACTAACTCTGTGATCCTGGATGGATCACTTTCTCTGAGCCTCAGACCCCTCCCAGCTCCATGAGTCCTCTGACCACGCAGATAGGAGAAACCCCAAAAGTAAGGATGAGTAAGAGCAGGGGGTGGCAAATCTCCTCTGTAAAGGGCCAGATTGTTAATATTTTCAGCTCCATGGGCCCTGTTGTCCCACTCAGAAATACCCAACTCTGCCTTTGCAGCAGGAAAGCACCACAAATAGAACCCAAACAGACAGGCATGACAGTATCCCAATACAGATTTATTTACAAAAACTGACCGTGACCAGATCTGGCTATTGGCTGCTAATGTCCAACCCAGAGCATTCTGGGCATGGGGAACCTCAAACCTGGTCTTCCAATCAAAGCAATCCCGTCCTTCTGGGAGTCCACGGCAGGAGATGAACTGAGGTCGAAAGCTGAACTCTCTCCCAGCCATCCTTCTTGTTGCTGTTGTTGTTCAGCTGCTCAGTCATGTCCGACTCTTTGATCTCATAGACTGTAGCCCACAAGATCTTCTGTCCATGGAATTTCCCAGGCAAGAATGCTGGAGTGGATTTACATTTCCTTCTCCAGGGGATCTTCCCAACCCAGGGATCGAACCCACATCTCCTACATTGGCAGGCGGATTCTTCACTGCTAAGCCATGGGATTCCCCACCAGTCATCCTTAGAAGGGAATTTTACACTTAGTAAGCCTCTGCCCTGTACCAGCTAAGATTTCACATATACAATAAGCCTCCATCACCAGGATGACTAACAACAGCTCTGTGTTTAAAAAAAAAAAAATTCAACAGCTCTGTGTTTAAAAAAAAAAATTCTCAAAGTTTAAAAAAAAAGTTGGCTGGGGGACTTCCCTGGTGGTTCAGTGGCTAAGACTTCGCCTTCCAATGCAGGGGGTGTGGGTTCAATCCCTAGTTGGGTAGCGAAGATCCCACATGCCTTGAGGCCAGGTCAAAAATAATAATAATAATTGGTCCATATCCCCCCAAAAAAAATCTTAAAAAAAAAAAAGAGAGAGAGAGAGAAGGTGGCTAGGCCACAGTCCAAGGGCCCTGTTGCTTGGACTAAAACCAGAATAAAACTTCCAAGACTTCAAATGGCATCCCATCGTTCATTAATCCCCCCAAGCAGATCCATTTCTGTTGGAAGGCCACTCGCTGCCCCCAAACCTGCCCTCAAAGCAGCCTTCCCTGCGTCCACCCGGAGCTGACGGAGATCTGAACAATCACGCTTCACACTCCCCTTGCTTTCTCTGCAGTATTTCCCTTCCCCACTTTTAAATGTCATGGAGCATGATGCTGACACAATGAGACAGAATCCCCAGTCCAGACAGCCCTGCAGCCAGGGGAGACACAACCCCGCACATGCTCGCTGGGATACAATGGGAAAGTGCCATTCGCTTTAAATAGATTCCCATAAATAAGCAATAAAACAGGCATAGCCATTTGCAGCGCGCATTTCCAAGGTTTGATGAGCTAGGAGTTCGGACGAAGGGGAAAAACAAAGAGCCTTTCTCATTATTTCCCCATCCCTGCAATTTTCTTTTACTGCCTGCCGACTCTGAAAGGGAAAAAACGAATGTGGCTCCCTTAGGAATGGAGCCCGCGCTCCCATCTCCCGCTACAACCTGCCAACTGCATGTCCCACTTGTGCAAGCGGCACTTGGAGAGCTATGCCTCCGCCCTTCTCTCTCCCGCCCTGGCCGCCTCCACCTGCTGCCTCCCTCCGCCGGCCTGCCCTGGGCCTTTGTCATCAGGCTGGGATGTCTGGAGAGATGAGACAGACAGATGGGGTGAGATCTGGGGAAGGGGCAAGGAGGAGGCCACTGAGTTTTGTAAAATTGTGTCTTGCCATGGAGGGGATGCAGCCCGGGCCAGGCACAGTCAGAAATGTCTTCGTTTCCTTTCTCTTTTTCTCTGATGTCAAAAGTAACTTCATCCCTGGGGAGTGACCACAGTTTACACCAACATGGAAAGTGATGTAGGCTGTCATGTGGACCGATGAGGTTTTCCCTTGATAAATTCACCCTGGTTTGAAATGCGGCTACTTAGGCTACCGGTGTGTATGTGTGTATACACATGTGTGTGCCCATGCATGAGGCAGCATATACCTTCGTGTTCACTCTCTCTGGAACCACGCCCCATGCTGTGAGTCATGCGCTCCTGTGGCTTCCATGCATAGGAGAGGACGCACACCTCTCTTTCTCTCCGTGTTGACTGTGACTCATTCTTCATGTTCTGATGGGAAGGCATCCATCTATGACTTCCCACAATCCACCTGGCCTTCTTGGCAGTTTCCTCTGACTTTGCTCTTCCTCTTGAATCCCAGCCTTTACTTAAAACCAAAAGATCAGCTGTAACCAAGAGCTGGTTTTTCTGCTAATACTGAACTGCTCTTTCCCCTTGCCCAAACTTACTGCCTTCCCTAGGATTGCTTAGAGTGCCCACTCACTGAAGCCAACCTACATAGCCATGAACAGGCCTGTGCTATAGATGATTCATACAACTTAACATCTGATTTTATATTATTGTATCATATATTATTCCCAATATATGGAGTCTATTGGTCTAACACTTTGA
>SJYV01042255.1:0-10824 GCA_006410875.1 Neotragus pygmaeus | reverse complement strand
GGGAGTTGGTGATGGACAGGGAGGCCTGGCGTGCTGCGATTCATGGCGTCACGAAGAGTCGGACATGACTGAGCAACTGAACTGAACTGAACTGATGAGCCATTTGTTTATCAAGCTCTTGTTGGTAGTTTTCTTTTTATGATATGGTCCCAAAGGATGAAGGTGACATTATAATGAAATTCGTATTGGTTACTGCACTTTTAGTGGGTCCTTGGCACTGGGCTGCTTGCTTTTTCTACACTGACCGGGGGTTAAATGATGTGCTGAGGCTCACACAGCTGGTCAGCCAAGCACTGAGGATATCATCCCTATTGTCTGACCTGGCCCTGGATTTCGCTCCCTTCCTAGCGTGGCTCTCATACCTTCCCCTGTGCAGGGGCAGATGCTCAGCTGACCCTGGTGCTTTATTTGAGGTTCCATATGCTTCATTGGAGAAGGAAATGGCAGCCTACTCCAGTATTCTTGCCTGGCGAACTCTATGGAGAGAGGAGCCTGGTGGGCTCCTCAGTCCATGGGGTCACAAAGAGTTGGACAGGACTGAGCAACTAACACACACAGAGGCTTCATAAGCACAGCGTGCTTCACCTAGAGTGATGTTCATGGGAATCTAACCACTAAAAGAAGAGGGAGGAGAATAAGGGCAGAAATGCCCATTCCCACTAGATGTGCCTGGCACCTCCGCAGCGTGGGAGATGTGGGGAGCTCTGTGACTGGCCTCAGAAAGTTCACGCACTGCTTTCTGCTCGGCCCTGTGTGACCTTGGGCGAGTCACTGAGCCCATCTCCACCTCCCTGACCTTATGGAGTTGTTGTTGCAAGGATAATGCTTGGGAAAGTATTTTCTAAACTCTTCTGTGGTCTGTAAACTTAGGTCATTTTAATTTTTTCTTTTAAGAAACAGACTCACAGATTGATTTATTTTTGCTGTGCTGGGGCTTTGTTGCTTTGCATGGGCTTTCCTCTAGTTGCGGTGAACAGGGACGCCTCTCTAATAGCCCTCTCATTGCAGTGGCTTCTCTTGTTGGGGAGCACAGGCTCTAGGGTGCAAGGGCTCAGTAGCTGTGGCCCCGGGTCCAGTTGCTCTGAGGCATGTGGGATCCTTTCAGACCTGGAATCAAACCTGTGTCCCCTGCATTGGCAGTTGGGCTCCCCAACCACTGGACCACCAGGGGAGTCCAACTAAGGTCATTTTAAAATTGTACTTGTCATCATCAACACGCTTTCTCTGACACTACCTGACTGGATAGGCAGACTCAGGAGAATCAAGGGGTGCTTCAAGTCCAACGTATGGAAGGCCTTATTTTATTATTAGTATTAGTATCTTTACAGAATTTTCTTTTAAAGGACTTCTTTTAGCCAGTTATAGGATGTTTTGCTAAGGGAACTGTCACAAAGTGCCCCCATCTGAAGGACCCAGGTGACTTTATGCCACCTGCCCACCTGGCTCTCCCTCCTGAAACTGTACATGTACCAGGAGCTGCCTTCACTGCCTGCACGCCACCCCCAGCTCAGGCCCTTCCTCACGCATGATTCTTCTCAGCACCCTTTCTCTCCTGCCTTCTTTCCTAATGCCAGCCCAAGTATTTCAGGGTAGTCTGTACTTCTTTTATGTGAAAGTAGAATTGTAATCATAAAGTGTAGTTATTAAGGTAAGTTCTGCTTCTCTTACAGAAAAGAGGTGAGTCAAAAGGATTAAAGCTCAATGAAATACAATAAGGATTTTTGGCCATTGTTAAAAATAAGATTCCTCATCTAGGTAGTTATCAAACGACTCTCCGGCATCCTTATTATTCTGGTGTCTGCCCCTTCTCTTGCCTTTGTGAGTTACCAGAAGTACAACTCACAGAGAACTCAAGATTTAGGTCAGGGCATGTGAATGTAAGTGACAAGCGCAAGAGAAGCCTTTCTCAGTGCCCACAGGAGTTAGGGGAAGAGACAGAAACTCAGTGGTACACTCTCTCTTTGCTGATGGAGGGGGCTGCTTGGCCAATAAACTTATGCCACAGAAACCAATCAAGTTTGGGCCCACATATATTTACATTGTATTGAGAAAAACAGTAGGATTGGATGTAACACAGTTCCCCACCTCTTCTACCTTGTAGATGACTGGAGAATTCTATTCAGATTCTTCACTAATTCTTCATGCAATTCAAGATACATAAAACTTTTTAATTCAATGTTAACAAATTTTATTTTTTTAAAAATTACCTACATGCTAAACACGGAAGAAGTGTTATTAATTCTTCACAGTGGTGTAGATGTTATGGTTTGCAAAGTCATTTAAAATATATTGACTCATTTGGTATCTTAGCAACATTTTGGGTGGATTTTGTTTCTGGGTGCTAAGCTGGGAGCCTAACTGGTATTTCAAACAGGGCACAGCAGACCATAGTCTGAAGGCCCAGTTTAGCCCACAGCCTGTTTTTGTGCAGCTTGAGACAACATTGGTCTTTACTTTTTAAAAAGATTGTAAATAAAAACAAACAGCCCTTCAAACAGAACCAGTGACAGAGATCATGGCCTGCAAAGCTGAAAATACTTGCCATCTGGCCCTTTACAGAAGTTTATGGATAGTGACTTAGAACATTATTTCTCTGAGAGGGTGTTTTGAGTTCTAGAAAAATTATTTATGAAATAGGTTTTTGAGTTATCACGTGCTTCTAAATCAAGGACTGTACATTTTGGAAAGATTTAGTCATTTGGTCACATGAGAAAATTTACCAATACAACATAAATAGTAAACTGTTACAATGTTCTATTCATACATGTAAAACAGGATTATAATATACATGTTTACACATATGTGGAAACTTGTAGAAGGATAAATACAGATAGGCTAACAATGGTTGCTTGGTGGGGAGGCATGTTCTCTGGCAGCTAAGGGAACTTTTCACTTTCTTCTCTACAGTATACTGTAGATTTTTTTCTAATCATGAGCATATTATTTTTATTTATTTAAAAGTTTTTATGTATTTTTTCGGTGGTGCTGGGTCTTTGTTGCTGCACGTGGGCTTTCTCTAGTTGCAGCGAGCATAGACTGCTTTCTGTTTGTGGTGCACGGGCTTCTCACTGTGGTGCCTTCTCGGTACAGAAAATGGGCTCTGGGGTGAGTGGGCTTCAGTAGTCACAGCACTTAGTCTTAGTAGCTGTGGCACACGGGTTTGTTGCTCCATGGCATGTGGAGTCTCCCTGGACCAGGGATCAAGCCTCTGTCCCCTGCATTGGTGGGTGGACTCTTAACCACTGGACCAGTAGGGAAGTCTCACGTGTGTTGTTTTTATATGTGGAGCATAAGGAGAATAAAATGTCTTAATTTAAATAACTTCAGTTATACAAATGTGAAAATATGTATCTTTGTCCTCTCCCCCCCAAAAATATCTGGTAAATATAGTTAGAGACATTTTTTTTTTCTCCTAGAGCATCACGTGTGGATCAGAGAACCAGAAACCACTCAGGTCACACATCAGCTGTGAAGCTGAGCCATTTGGGGCAGGTAAACTGGCTGGGGCTGGGCAGCTTGTTCCCAAGTATGCACTGACCTTTTCTCTTCTCCCAGAGAAGGTTTTGGATAAAGCATTGTGCCTCCAGGCAGAAGACAGGCGCCTATATGGATGGTATTTCTGGCAGAGGGCTGAGCCGCTGAGAGCACCTTAGACCCATACTCACCAAACCTGTGCAGTTCATCCAGTCTGGAAGAAGGAATGGGTCTCTGCTTGCAGGATGCATTTATGTGTCAGCTACACCCACTAGCTCTCCGTCTACCTTAGTTCACAGGCCATGTGATGGATGGGGGTTGCTCTGCCTGGGTCCCCAGGGCTGGCCCTTACCCACTGTCAGGATAGGAATTCTGAGCTCAGTCAGCAGGAAAGGAAAGGCTAAGAAGTGGGAATTAGCTCTTCCCTTAGATCAAGGGGAGATGGAAGTGGGGCAAACTAGGAGGAAGGGCAGGCTGGCGCAGTGGCAGGTGGCAGAGCTGGGTCTGTTGGTGGTGGTGGAGTAGGGCTGTTGACAGGTTGGAGGCTCAGGCTCTACCTGGGTTGGGGAGGAATTGAGGTCTGAGAGAACTGGCAGAGCCAAGGCAGGACAGAGTCCCAGAGGGGTTAGGTGGGTTACCCAGGGACTTCAGGGACAAGAAGTCAGGGACCCTCTCATATCAGAGCTGGAGATTTTTATTCCTTAGTTCTTTGCCCAGCATCCTATATTTGCCAAGATAAAAGATCACATTCAAAGTTGCCTTACATATACGAGTAAGATGTGCTTGGAAACAGGCAAGGGGGAAAACAAGCAACATAAAGTGGGCTGATCAGTGAAGCCATGCACAGACTGTCTGCTGGGTCCTGTGGTGGGAGGAGCTTGGCCATCAGAGCTTGCCCTCTCTTGCTCTTGGGATCCTACCACACAGACAAGCCTGGGTTAGCCTACTGGATGGTTAGGGATGATGGCTGAGTCTCAGTAGACACCAAACTGGTCACCAGACATATAAGTGAAGCTATCCTACATCATGCAACTCTGAGTTGGCCTAGATGGCCCAGCCAACACACAGAATCATGAGGGGGAAACTTGTTCATTTTTTTATGTCCCTATTTTGGGGATGATTTGCTATAAAACAAAAGCTAGCTTATGTATTTAACGACCACATTCTTGAGAGGAGCAGTGGAAGACGGGAATTTATTTAGCAGGAGGGTTAACATGACAAAATGCTTAAATGAAGAAGAGGTTTTTAATGCAGGATAGATTTTTGTGATGAAAGTCATGAAAAAGTAATAATAGCTAACATGTTAGGTACTGGGAAGAGTATTAGTATGGATTATCTCATTATAAGGAAAGATACTGTTATCTCTGTTGTACAGATGAGAAGCTGAAGCTCAAGGATATTAAATTACAAGGTTTCATGGTTAGAAAGCGAGAAAATTTAGGATGTAAATCCTGAGTCTATCAGACTGCACAAACAACATTTTAAACACTAATAACTCCAAGGTTTCCAGCCCAGAAACATTTTTATTGTTGTTTAGTCACCAAGTTGTATCCGACTCTTTGTGACCCCATGGACTGTTAGCCCTGCCAAGGCTCCTCTGTCTGTCTGTGGGATTTCCCAGGCAAGAACACTAGAGTGGGTTGCCATTTCCTTCTTCAGGAGATCTTCCAAACTCAGGAATCAGACTTGTGTCTCCTGAATTGATAGGCAGTTTCTTTACCACTGTGCCACCTGGGAAGCCCTTCCAGCCTAGAAGAATCTACAAATGGTGGTTCCATAAACTCCAGTGCAAGAGCCATAAAGTGAAACTAAAACCAAGTACACCACCTCTCTCTCTCAAATCACATCTCTGATTTCTGGATAAACATTTAGTGAACCCACGCAGTTGTTTCTGCTCCCTGCTAAAATCCCAATAAATTGCAGCAAAAAGGGAAAATTAAACCCAAAGCAGAAATCAAGGAAACAGGAAATAAAAGTAGAAACCGGTAAAACCAAAAGCTGGTTATTTTGGGTCAATTTGATAAACTTCTTTCTAGACTGATCAGAACAGAAGAAAACATCAGTTAACAGTATTAGGAATGAGAGGTGACACCTCTATAGATTGTGCTGATATTTAAAGGGAATATTATGAACAACTTTGTGCCAATTTTAAAAACGTAGATGAATAAAAACTATGAATATACAACTTACAAAAACTGACTAAAGAAATAACTTGAAGTGCCTTTATATCTATTAAAAGAATCAGAATTGTAGTTAAAAACCTTTTCTCACAGAAAACTTCAGGGGCAGATGACTTCCCTGGTGAATTCTATCAAGTATTTAAGGAAGAAAAAAAATTACTAAATAAGCTCTTAAAATCCTGAAAATGAGGGAATACTTTCCAACTCATTCTATGACCCCAACATTACCGTGATGCCAAAACCAGACAAAAATATTACAAGAAAGAAAACTATAGACCACTATCTCTCATGTGCAAAAATTTTAAATAAAATTTTAGGAAATTTAATACAACAACATATTAGAGGATAATATATCATGACCAAGTAGGGCTTAACCCCAGGAATGTCTAGTTGGTTTTAACATTAAATAAATCAACATAATTCACCATATTTACAAACTGAAAAAGAAAAACTCTATGCTCGTTTTGATAGATGCTGAAAAAACGTTTGAATAGCCAATCTGGTAACAACTGTCAGAAAACCAGGAATTGAATGGAACTTCCTCAGTCTGATAAAGGGCATCTACAAAAAAATCTGCAGCCAGCATCATACTTAGTGTGAAAGACTGAATGCTTCCCAGACTAAGATCAAGAAAAAGACAAGGGTGTCTATACATACCACTTCTATCCAGTATTGTACTGCAGGTACTAGCTAACGCAGTAAGGCAAGAAAAAGAAAAAGCACACCAATTAGAAAGGGAGAAATACAGTTTTCCTTGTTTACAGGTGATACATCTATGTAGAAAGTCCTAAATAGTCAACAGAAAAAGCCACAGGACTAATAAGTGAGTTTAACAAAAGTTATATGGAATATAAGGTCAAAAACCCCAAAAATTTTAAATTAAAAAAGTTAAAAAAATTTTTCTTTGCTGCACCACTTGGCTTGCAAAGATCTTAGTTCCCCAAGCAGGGATTGAACCCAGGCCCATGGCAATGAAAGTCCTAACCACTGGACCACCAGGAATTTAAAACAAAGATCAATTTTATCTCTCTATATTAGCAGTGAAAAATTGGAAACTTAAAATAGCATTTATGTAAAAATATGAAATAGAGATAAAATTTATCAAGATATGTGTAATATCTGTACACAGAAAATTACAGAACTTTGCCAAGGGAAATTGAAGAAGGCCTAAATACATTGAGAGATCTACAATGTTCATGAATTAGAGAACATGGTATCATTAAAATAAAATGTCAGCTCTCCTCAAATTGATTTATGGATGGAAGGAAATGGAGCAGGCAGACTCTCTGAGCCAAGGAGAACTTCAGTGGGAAAACCCTGAGACTGGCTGTGCATCTCTACCTCCAGTACCAGCCTCAGTCCATCAGCAAGCTACTCTTTAAGGCTTGGCCATTCCAGATCTTGGGCAGCCAGCACTCTGCAGGGGAAGGACAATTCCTCGGTCACTGGACTCCATTGACCACTCGGATGTCCTTTCAGTTTCTGCGCATCTCCCAGCTCACTGGCTCTCAGGACATCCTTCAGTTGTGGCTCAGGAGCTGCAGTCTTCTTGGACTTCTTTCCCTGGACTTTTTGGCCTTCAGAGGAATTCCTAAATTAATCTCCAACATCCTTTTCCTAAAGTAGAAAAAAGATGCTCCCCTCCAGACCTCTTCCTCTCTTTTCTCTGCCTCTGGGTCTCTGCTCCTCCGTGACTGGAGTCTGTTGGGACATGACTCCATTCTCATCTCTTGGGTCATGTCCTGCCATTATTTGACTTGGAGTGACTCCAGACTGCCTCTCTCATCCCCCATACATTCCCACTCTGCCACAGTCTGTCCATGATGATGGGTATGAGAAACCAAAAAGTTTGTCTGCTCTTCTCCTAGACTTAAGGACCTGTGTGGACCATGGCCAACATCTCAGGGCCATCTGAGCTTCCTTGTTCACAACTGAGGAACTGGGAGAGGACTGTCCAAGATGGGGGCTGAACTTTTGTGATCAGCTTGTCTCCTGACCTGTCAAGGGTTTCTCCCTCAGCTTAGCCATCCCTCATCCCATGGGCAGCTGAGAGAAAAGTGGGCTGAGGAAGAGGCCATGATTGAGTCTCTGTTAGCTAAATGGTTTATGAATTCAAGGAGCTTGAGAGGTAAGCCCTAATTTTGCTGTACCTCAAACCATATAATCTGGGCTTCTGGTGCTTGTCTAACGTCTGGATCAGGCAGGAAAACTTCCAAGAGGGTACTTCCCTGATGGTACAGTGGATAAAAATCCACCTGCCTGTATAGGGGACATGGGTTTGATCCCTGGTCCAGAAAGATTCCATGTGCTGCAGAGCAACTAAGCCCGTACTGCACAGCCAATGAGCCCAAGCTTCAGAGTCTTCAAGCTGCAACTCCTGAACCCCATCTGCCTAGAGCCTGTGCTCTGCAACAAGAGAAGCCACCACAATGAGAAGCCCATGCATTGCAACAGAGAGGAGCACCTGCTCACCACAACTAAAGCCCCCACACAACAATGAAGGCCCAGCACAGACAATAAAGAAGTAATTTTTAAAAAAGTTTCCAAGAGGTATTCAGACGGTGCTCCTGACTCCCAGGAGGAGTCAGTGCACAGGTGGCCACACGCCATGGACTATACTCACCCATAGGGCTCCTGCCAGAGTCATCTCAACTTCTTGTCCAGGTGAATCTTCAGGGTGTTTTCCAGTTGCCTCTGATCTGATTTCTCCCTTGAATCCTCAGGTGACATACCAAGTCACTTCCTGCCTCAGAGTCAGACCCTGTACTCCTCACAGGGTGGCTTTCTAAAAACCTAGGTTGTTTGAGAGCTCTTCCTCAGGCAACATGCCAGGGTTCTTGTGGGTCACTTTGCCAGCACTTTCACATGAAAATTCCCTGGTTCCCTCAGTGTCCTGTGGCCAAGATTCTTCCTTGCTGCTTTGGCCCCTACCACAGAGGGCTCTGAAGGTTCATAATTCTCTGCCAGTTTGCCCCAAGGCTGTCTCTGTACCAAGTGGGCCCAGTGTTGGATGAAACTCTTTGAAAGGTGGTGCTCAAGCTGCCCCCAGATCTCAATGCTAGGAGAGAGATTCTCCAGCCAGGATGGAGCCTGGTACTTGGGGGCAAAGAGGCCACATTACACTGAGGAATGTTGGGAGTGAGAGGATGAAAGTTTTCCTGAGATCTCTGGACCAAGAGTTCCAGCTGCTTATGCTATAGGTGCTGCTCTGGGAGTTAGGCCTGAGAGACTGTACTTCATTCCGGGGTTCAGAGAAGGACACTGCGCAGGCCCTGTCTGGGGTGACAGAGTAGGAGAGAGGTTGAATGTAGGCCTGAGTTAGGGGTGGGGTTCAAGATCAGAGTGGGCTGGGGCTACAGTGGGGATTCTTTAGCCCAAATATGGACTGAGAATCTACTGAGTAAGAGACACTAGTGGGGACCAGCCACCCAAGGCCAGGACAGTAGCCCCAGGGACTCACTATGCTGAGAGGGGAGACCCTGAAAGAGCTGGCTCCATTTCTGCTGCAGAGTCCCTCTGAGCTTTGGGACTTGGGAACTGCCGGGGACTGCAGCCCCTGTGGTTTGTCTATGATGCTCTACAGGGCTTGGGAGCCTGTGGGTGTCCTGTATGTCTACAAGAGACTCTGAAATAGTCCTGGAAGATTTCCTTGGTAGTCTGCCTCAGTTGCTTGGTAAGTTGCTTCCTCCTTTTCCCTCTCCTCCATAATTAGGAAATGAGCTCTTTTTGTGACTTGTGTCTCCAGGAGCCCCCGGAGGTCAGGGCTGAGGAAGATAGGCTGCCACCTCAGCACACCTGCTGGCTGAGTTCCCCAGAAACAAGGAACCTCTGAGGGAGGGGAGGGCTCTGAACTGTGGAAGGCAAAGGAATGTGGAGGCCACTGCAACTTCCCAACCTCCCAGACATTGGAAGGTGACTGCTACAATCACCCTGTCAAGATGCTCCCAGGAGGAATCTTCCACAAACTGTCCTCATCAAGAAGCCTGCCCAGATGGCTGCAAAAACAGGATGTATAAACTATGGTTAGGAGCAGGACTGGGATGTGAGGGCTCAGCAGGCTGGGCAGGAGTCACATTCTCCATATCACTGACTCGAAGATGCTACTTTTATTTCTTAAGGAGGGTTCCTCTCACATTCCCTTCCCTGTAGAATTACCCTCCCATGTCAACCACTGTTGCACAGGGGCCCTGCAATCACAGAATCCATGCTAGGAAGAGGGGGACAAGAAAAGAGATTCATCAATACCTGCTTTCCCAAAGAGCAAGCAGGTCCCATGTCATGTGCACTCCTTTCTGGAAAATTCTCCTAGGAAATCAGAAGACTTGGTCACATGTAGGGAAGGAAGGAGCAAAGAATCTTATAGGAGACCGAGCAAAACCAAATGAACCAGTCTTCTAGATAAGTGGGGATCTTTTGATGCATCTTTGAATCTAGCACAGCTCTGTGCTCAGTTGCTTATGTATTGCAGATACTCGGTGTTTTTGTTAAAGGGAAAATTTTGTGTAAATGAACAAAGGAACAAAGTTCCCCTCCCTCAGAGGGGAACTGCCCTCTGAGGGAGGCTCTTGGGAGACTAGACTTCAAGAGCCCCAAGCATTAGCGTGCAAGGTCAATCAGTGACAATAGACAGGCTCAGGTATGGGATAGCTGTGAGGGATGAAGATCAAGTGTATCTCTAGGAGGAATCCGAGCCTTAGAAAAGTTAAATCAATCTGTCCCGAATCAGGACCCAAAAGGCCTGCCTATAGATGTCCATTCCACTGTGTCTCACACTGCCACCTGGTGGGCGAGACCCACCGGACAGCTCCACCGGTCTTCCACTCCTGGGACGGACCTAGCAGGGAACCAGCGAAGTGTGCTTGGTTGTGACTCCTTCCTGTGACTCTCTCCAATGAGGGCTTTGTTTTCAAGAGGGTTGAGCTGCAGGGTTGGACTGTGGATGTCTACCTGGGTCTCAGGAAAAGGAGAGATTAAGGTTAACCCTCGAGTGCTATGGACTGAATAGTCAGAACCTTACCTACCACATGCTCCCTTTTTTGTTCCTCTTCCTCCCTCCACACTGATGCGGAAAAACAAGAAAAGAATGAGAGGCTTGGACTCAATTCTTATTCTCCCCTCTTCAGGCAAATCATTATTCACAGATAAATCTTTCTACATTGCATTAACAGAG
>SJYV01042254.1:10734-34948 GCA_006410875.1 Neotragus pygmaeus | reverse complement strand
GCCAACAAGGTCCATCTAGTCAAGATTATGGTTTTTCCAGTAGTCAGATATGGATGTGAGAGCTGGACCGTAAAGAAAGCTGAGCACCAAAGAATTGATGTGTTTGAACTGTGGTGTTGGAGAAGACTCTTGAGTCCCTTGGACTGCAAGGAGATCCAACCAGTCCATCCTAAAGGAGATCAGTCCTGAGTGTTCATTGGAAGGACTGATGCTGAAGCTGAAACTCCAATACTTTGGCCACCTGATGCAAATGAACTGACTCATTGGAAAAGACCCTGATGCTGGTAAAGATTGAAGACAGGAAGAGAAGGGGACAACAGAGGATGATATGGTTGGATGGCATCACCAACTCAAAGGACATGAATTTGAGCAGGCTCTGGAAGACAGTGAAGGACAGGGAAGCCTGGCATGCTGCACTCTATGGGGTTGCAGAGAGGCAGACAGGACTGAGCAACTGAACTGAACTGACTGAAAAATAAAAAGGAACTGTGTTGGATTAGTAAAAAGGGTGTGGGAGAAGTTTGTGTGTGTTTGGGAGCTGCTGGGAGCAGACGAAGGCTTCCTGAAGAGGGCAGGATGGTAGGAAGACCCAGGCCCCCTGCAGTCAGGCAGGCCATCGACTGGGAAGAAACCTGGAGTCGGGAAGGCATATGAAACATGTCTGAGATGTCTGGGTAGCCTCTCTGGAGAGGCTTGAGATGGCAACTCAAAGGAGGAATTCAGAGATAGAGACGGGAAGGAGTCAGTCCTGGGCAAGCTCCGCTCAAAATGGGCCTGGACTGTGGGCCTGGACTGTCGGGGAGCAGGCAGCAGGGGTTGTGGGTAAGGGGAAGACTGGTGAGAGCACATCTTGCCGAGGGCAGTGAGGAGTACCCAGCGGCCTGGGCACACCCCGGCTCTGCCACTGCCCAGCTGCGCCTGGGGGCAGCTCCCTGACCTCTGCCAGCCAAGCTCTCCCCTGGGAAATGGTCGGGATAAGACACGACAGGAAGGGCTTGCATGTGATCGAGAGGAGGTGAAGTTGGACCAGGCACCTGCTGCGAACCTGAGGCCTGAAGGGCGCTTCCCCAGGCGCGGTAACGGCAGCGCGCGGATCCGTCCTGCACACACGGCAGACCGCGGATACCTCTCTCTGCTGACTCTCCAGGCCTCGCTGAGAGCCGAGGCCGGGGGTCTTCCCCTGCCTCTGCTGAGTCTTCATTTTCTCTTGGAGCATCTTCACCCCGAGAGCATCCGTTGGTCTGCGCTTGTCCTTGTGGAGCTCAAGGTCGTGCTGAAAGAAACATCCCAATGCAGAATAAGGAACTGATCATTCAAACAAGGCCCACGGCACCAGGGACTCACCGGGGAGAGAGTAGTCTATATCCTGCTGGTGTGAAGGCTCACAGAGTTTCACGTTCATCAGCACTCATTCACGGGCACACTTGAGGTGGGTGGACTTTTGCTTGTGTGCACGTTACACATCAGGAAGGTTGGCTACTTTATGATTTTTTAAAGATCAAGTACATCCTTATCCTTTCAGTTTACACCGTAGATGATTCTTCAGTTCAGAAAAGTTCTGCACGATAAGCTTTAAGTACGAAGAAACGGGCTGATACCCATAAGCGGGCAGAAACATCAGTCTTACTATTTCATAATCGAGTAGTCCAAAAAAGAAGCATATAATACAGGACATAACTTACTGCTACGAGTAATTTGGGGTCCTCTGAGAATCACACGTATCCCCCTGACCTAACGTTGAAAAAGGACACGTTTGGGCCCCGGGAGCATTCGGGAGGAAAGCAGCAGGGGACCGGCGGCCCCATCACCCGCTGCTCAGGGCAAGTAGGAGGCAGGACCGGATGAGACGCTCCCTTTCCAACGCGGAGACAGGTTTCCTGGCGGTCAGTGTGCTGTCGTCCACCAAGCTCCGGAGCGCTCCTGCCTGGAAGAGCAGGCTGTCTCACGCAAGACCTTGCCTGTCTCGAGCATCACTGTCATGGAAGCCAGGGTGTAACTGCACTTTAAATCCTTGCTGCTTTTGCCTCCTCTGGTTTTTAATTTTCCCGGTGCTGTGTTGGCGCCTTCCATACGGCCATGTGACCCAGCCGTCATTACACACATGTGCCCCTTCCCTCTCGGTCATCACAGAGTGGCAGGCTTGGCTCCCTGCCTTATTGATATCCAGCAGCTGTCCCAGCCATCTATTTGACACAAATCCCATGGAGGGAGGAGGCTGGTGGGCTGCAGTCCATGGGGTCGCTAAGAGTTGGACATGATGGAGCGACTTCACTTTCACTTTTCACTTTCATGCATTGGAGAAGGAAATGGCACCCCACTCCAGTGTTCTTGCCTGGAGAATCGCAGGGGCGGGGGAGCCTGGTGGGCTGCCGTCTGGGGGTTGCACGGAGTTGGACACGCCTGAAGCGGCTCAGCAGCTGCAGTGTATGTACGCGAATTCTGCTTTCTCCATGCATCCCACTCTCTCCCTCCCCCACTGTGTCCACAGTGCGTTCTCTACGTCTGCGCCTCCATTCTTTCCCTGCAAATAGGTTCACCCGTAGCATCTTTCTAAATTCCATGCAGTTAAAGTTCAGTCGCTAAGTCATGTCAGACTCGCTGCGACCCATGCACTGTAGCTCGCCAGGCTTCTTGTCCGTCACCAACTCCCAGAGACTACTCAAACTCACGTCCATCGAGTCAGTGATGCCATCCAACCATCTCATCCACTGTCATTCCCTTCTCCCACCTTCAATCTTTCCGAGCATCAGGGCCTTTTCCAATGAGTCAGCTCTTCACATCAGGTGACCAAAGTTTTGGAGTTTCAGCTTCAGCATCAGTCCTACCAGTGAACACCCAGGACTGATCTCCTTCAGGATGGACTGGCTGGATCTCCTTGCAGTCCAAGGGACTCTTAAGAGTCTTCTCCAACACCACAGTTCAAAAGCATCAGTTCTTCCATGCTCAGCTTTCTTTACAGTCCAACTCTCACATCCATACACGACTACTGGAAAAACCATAGCTTTGACTAGATGGACCTTTGTTGGCAAGGTAATGTATCTGCTTTTGAATATGCTGTCAAGATTGGTCATAGCTTTTCTTCCAAGGAGCAAGCGTCTTTTAATTCCATGCATATGCATTAACATCCTCTGTCTCTTTCTGACTTACTTCACTCTGTATAATAGGCTCTAGATTCAGCCACCTCATTAGAACTAACTCAAATTCGTTATTTTTTATGGTTGAGTAATATTCCGTTGCATATATTTACCACACCTTCTTTATCCATTCATCTCTCGATGGACTTGTAGTTTGCTTCCGTGTCCTGGCCATCATAAATAGTACTGTGATGAACACCGGGGTGCAGGTGTCTTTTAGAATCGTGGCTTTCAGTGTATATGTCCTGTTTCACCCTCTCACCTTTGAGGAAGTTCGCCTCAGTGAAGGCCCTTCCTCTCTGAAGAGTTAGGATGCAGATGCCCAGTGCCGTGAACCACCGTGTGGACCCTCACAGCCTGGACCCCCAGCAAACGGACGCGTGCAGATTCCATGCAGGTGACTCCTGTGACGGACGACCAGGCCCGCAGCTCTTGGTGGTGGGAACAGCACGTGGGTTCCTTGGTAAGAACAGCCCCAGAACTCAGCACCTCACACGTGGAGGTCCAGGGTAACGTGGCACACCACCAACCACCTCTTCAGACCCCGGTGGTCTCATGTTTGGCTCACAGATCTCTGAAGCTCTGGGATGAGCCCTGGCCCAGCACAGGGTGTGGATCTAATTTACATTTTCCCAGAGGCGGTCCACGTGTCTCCACGTCACTCAGTAAAAAGCCTGTCGTTTCTCCCAGTAAGGCCTAAGAGGATGCACTTACCACCCTAAACTTCCTCTGCTCTTGGGCTGACTCCTTGATTTTCTGTTCTGTCCCAATAATGTGCTGATGCTACCTTGCTGTATTTATAGACACTTTATCACATGTTTTAATGCCTGGAAGGGCTAGACCCTTCCCCCAACCTAAATTCTTCTTCGTCAAGATTTTCTTATTGATTCTTATTTATTTTCCATGTAAACTTTATAATTCATATATCTATCTCCAGAGGGAAAATTGATAGCTTTTATTTGGGAACAATAGAATGTGAAAGATTAGAGATCTCTTCAAGAAAATGCAAAGATGGGCACAACNTGCATTAACATCCTCTGTCTCTTTCTGACTTACTTCACTCTGTATAATAGGCTCTAGATTCAGCCACCTCATTAGAACTAACTCAAATTCGTTATTTTTTATGGTTGAGTAATATTCCGTTGCATATATTTACCACACCTTCTTTATCCATTCATCTCTCGATGGACTTGTAGTTTGCTTCCGTGTCCTGGCCATCATAAATAGTACTGTGATGAACACCGGGGTGCAGGTGTCTTTTAGAATCGTGGCTTTCAGTGTATATGTCCTGTTTCACCCTCTCACCTTTGAGGAAGTTCGCCTCAGTGAAGGCCCTTCCTCTCTGAAGAGTTAGGATGCAGATGCCCAGTGCCGTGAACCACCGTGTGGACCCTCACAGCCTGGACCCCCAGCAAACGGACGCGTGCAGATTCCATGCAGGTGACTCCTGTGACGGACGACCAGGCCCGCAGCTCTTGGTGGTGGGAACAGCACGTGGGTTCCTTGGTAAGAACAGCCCCAGAACTCAGCACCTCACACGTGGAGGTCCAGGGTAACGTGGCACACCACCAACCACCTCTTCAGACCCCGGTGGTCTCATGTTTGGCTCACAGATCTCTGAAGCTCTGGGATGAGCCCTGGCCCAGCACAGGGTGTGGATCTAATTTACATTTTCCCAGAGGCGGTCCACGTGTCTCCACGTCACTCAGTAAAAAGCCTGTCGTTTCTCCCAGTAAGGCCTAAGAGGATGCACTTACCACCCTAAACTTCCTCTGCTCTTGGGCTGACTCCTTGATTTTCTGTTCTGTCCCAATAATGTGCTGATGCTACCTTGCTGTATTTATAGACACTTTATCACATGTTTTAATGCCTGGAAGGGCTAGACCCTTCCCCCAACCTAAATTCTTCTTCGTCAAGATTTTCTTATTGATTCTTATTTATTTTCCATGTAAACTTTATAATTCATATATCTATCTCCAGAGGGAAAATTGATAGCTTTTATTTGGGAACAATAGAATGTGAAAGATTAGAGATCTCTTCAAGAAAATGCAAAGATGGGCACAACAAAGGACAGAAATGGTATGGACCTAACAGAAGCAGAAGATAATAAGAAAAGGTGGCAAGAATGTATAGAAGAATTATACAAAAAAGATCTTAATGACCCAGAAACCCTAACCACTCACCTAGAGCCAAACATCCTGAAATGAGAAGTCAAGTGAGCCTTAGGAAGTATCACTACAAACAAAGCTAGTGGAGGTGATGGAATTCCAGTTGAGCTATTTCAAATCCTGAAAGATGATGCTGTGAAAGTGCTGCACTCAATATGCCAGCAAATTTGGAAAACTCAACAGTGGCCACAGGATTGGAAAAGGTCAGATTTTATTCCAATCCCAAAGAAAGGCCAAAAATGTTCAAACTACTGCACAACTGCACTCATTTCACATACTAGCAAGGTAATGCTCAAAATCCTTCAAGCGAGGCTCCAACAGTACGTGAGCCAAGAACTTCCAGATGTTCAAGCTGGATTTAGAAAAGGCAGAGGAACCAGAGAGCAAATTCCCAACATTTGTTGGCTCATAGAAAAAGCAAGAAAGTTCCAGAAAAGCATCTACTTCTGCTTCACTCAGTATGGTTGCAGAGTTGGACACGACTGAGCGATTTAACTGAACTAAACTGCTTCATTGACTGTGCTAAAGCCTTTGACTCTGTGAATCACAACAAACTGGAAAATTCTTAAACAGGTGGGAATACCAGACCACCTGACCTGCCTTTTGAGAAATCTGTATGCAGGTCAGGAAGCAAGAATTAGAACTTGGAACAACAGACTGGTTCCAAATTGGGAAAGGAGTAAGTCAAGGCTGTATATTGTCACCCTGCTTATTNACCACCTGACCTGCCTTTTGAGAAATCTGTATGCAGGTCAGGAAGCAAGAATTAGAACTTGGAACAACAGACTGGTTCCAAATTGGGAAAGGAGTAAGTCAAGGCTGTATATTGTCACCCTGCTTATTTAACTTCTAGGCAGAGTACATCACGAGAAACGCTGGACTGGATGAATCACGCCGAAATCAAGATTCTGGGAGAAATAACAAACTAAAAATTGCAGATGACACCACCCTTATGGCAGAAAGTGAAGAGGAGAGTGAAAAAGCTGGCTTAAAACTTGACATTCAGAAAACTAAGCTCATGGCATCCAGTCCAATCTTCTCATTGCAAGTAGAAGGGGGAAAAGTGGAAGCAGTGAAAAATTTTATTTTCCTGGCCTCCAAAATCACTGCAGATAGTGACCGCAGCCATGAAATTAAAAGACACTTGTGCCTTGGAAGGAAAGTTATGGCAAACTTAGACAGCGTATTAAGCAGAGACATCTCTTTGCTGACAAAGGTCCGTCTAGTCAGAGCTGTGGTTTTTCCAGTAGTCATGTATGGATGTGAGAGTTGGACCATAAAGAAGGCTGAATGCCAAAGAATCGATGCTTTTGAATTGCAGTGCTGGACAAGACTCTTTAAAAGTCCCTTGGACAGCAAGGAAATAAAACCAGTCCATCCTACAGGAAATAAACCCTGAATATTCATTGGAAGGACTGATGTTGAAGCTCCAACACTTTGGCCACCTGATGCAAAGAACAAATTAACTGGAAAAGACCCTGACGCTGGGAAAGATTGAAGGCGGGAGGAGAAGGGGGTGACAGAGGATGAGATGGTTGGAAGGCATTGCTGATTCAATGGACATCACCTTGAGCAGGCTCCAGGAGAGAGTGGAGGACAGAGGAGCCTGGCGTGCTGCGGTCCATGTGATTGCAGGGCCGGACATGACTTAAACCAAACAGAGACTATTTTGAAAATCAGGGAGAGCTGGTCTCTTTACGTCGGTAAGTCGTCCTGTGGAAGAGCGCTGTATGTCTTCTCTGAAGGCTTCTCAACCTGAAATTCCTGGAGCCGTGAATCACGCGTGCAGACGCCACCCGGCCGCAGGTGCGCTCACAGCTGGTTTTGTCAGCAGGCCTGCTCACTCGCGCCGTCCAGACGCCCTGCTGACCCCGTCACTTCCCCTTTCCTCCTGCAGAGGGCGCCGGGGACCAAGGAGCCGCCACCCCTACCTGGAGCCAGTCTTGACTCCGGCAGGGTTCAGAACACGCGAGGTCCTTGGATTTTCCACATTATGGGCGGATTCCAGCTCATGTTCTCTTTCGTGACCGTGGATGACGACGAGCCGCGTGAATTTTTCATGCGCGCTCAGGTAAAGTGAACTTTTTCTGAAAGGTTTGTTGGAAACTGCAAATTCACACTCTTAAAAGTGTTCCTTTTGCCAGAATATAGACTGTTTAGCATCCACACAATGGGGACATTTTCTGCCACTAAGGGCCTGGCCGTGTTGTCGCATAGGAACTGAGGGCGTTAGTAGAGAGATCGTAAAGGCCGCAGATGCAGCTCGAGCCGAACGCGGCTGCTCCTCCTCCAGCAGGCCGTGCTGTGCTTGTCTTCAGCAGAATGAAAGCGTCTGCTGCGGAGGCTCTTTCATTAGCCGTTTCTCATGGTCTTTCAAGATTCGTGACCTATTAAGGCACGCCTGAGGAGAGTCGCATCAAACTGTGGCTGAAGATCACTGTTACTCTAAGGCCCCTTTCGCCCTGAGTTTTTTCCTACGTTCACAAGACGTGGTTCCCTACGATGCTGTGAGAAGGCTGCGGTATTCGGTTTATACAAATGGGCAGCCGGAGGAATGAGCAGGCAGATGGCAGAGACAGCCGTCAGCCGCTGTGGGCGGCCCTGTGTCCCCAAGGCTCGGGGCTCCGTCAAGCAGACAGGGGCTCCACAAAGCCCCCGCCCAGGCTCCCAGGGGGCAGGCGGAACAGGGATGATGGCTTTTGCACAAGGCAGCTGTGGATGCGAGACGCTCGGAGGACCAGGCCAGGGGAGGCTGCAGAGGGCCTGTCTTCCCAGCACAGCAGCACCCGCTCCAGACCCGACCGGCCCGCAGAAGCTCTGAGTCACCAGGACTCAGCCCGGGGAATTCAGCCAAGAGCCTTTGTTTTATGTCTCAGCATTTTCTCCTTCCTGGAATTTGGAGCCTGACAACAGCGTGGAGTCCTTAGCAGGTGGCTGCTCAAAGGCACTAGGAAACCAGCCCTGCAGGCTACAGGAAACACTTCCTTGCGTTTTGCCCTCACTTCTCATGTCTTCCTTCCACTAGGCACTTGCATTAGCCTCTTTTGGAGATTAGCAGAAGATTGTTTTTTAACTGAGGCATATAATTCATAGGTCATAAAACTCATCCCTTTAAAGAGTTCACTTGAGCATCTTTCAATGTACTGGCAAGGCTGTGCTCCAATCACCAGAATCAGCGTCAGACCATCTTCAACACCCCAAAGGAAGACCCCGCCCATTGGCTTCAGTGGTTCGGGAGGTAAGGAGCCTGCTTGCCAATGCAGGAAGCCTAAGAGAAAGGGGTTCGACCCCTGGGTCAGGAAGATCCCCTGGGGGCGGGCACGGCAACCCACTCCAGCGTTCTCGCCTGGAGAATCCCGGGGACAGAGGTGCCTAGTGTTGGGGTCCTGACCTCAGCCCCTCAGAGTGTGACTGTATGTGGAGATGGAGTCTTCACGAAGTCGTCATTAAAGTGAGACGATCCAACCTGATGGCTGCCCGTATAAGAAGAGGAGATTCAGACACAGAGGGACCCAGGAGTGCAGGTACACAGAGAAAGTCCACGTGAAGACACGCGGGGTGGGCGAGTGTCTGCAGACCAAGGAGAGAGGCCTCAGGAAAAACCAAACCTGCCCACACCCTGACCTTGCAGAGCCAGCCTGCAGAGCTGTGTGGAAAGAAACGTCTAAGCGCCTGCCCCGACTGCGCTCTTTCGTTAGGGCGGCCCCAGCGGACTGATTCAGACCCCAGCAGACCTCTAGTCTGGATATTTCACACAAATAGAATCATTTCAAACAAATAGTACCATGCAACATGTAGTCTTTTACATCTGGTTCCTTTCATGTAGTGTAGTATTTTCAAGTTTCATCTGTGCTACACCAGATATATAAGAACGTATTTCCCTTTTAGGGCTAACTGGGATTCCATGGTATGGAGAGATGGATTTTGATGTCCATTTATACTTGAGGGCCATTAGGGTTGTTCTCACTGCTCAACTCTTATGAATGATGCTGTTACGAAAACCATGTACAAGTTTTTGTGTGAACATAAGTTTTCTATTATCTTAGGTATATGCTTAGAAGTGGAATTTCTGCGTCATGTGGTGACTCGAGGCTGAACTAAGGAACTGTAAGCTGCTTTCCAAAGTGGCTGCACCGTTTTACCTCGTTAGCCATAACACCCAGGGCTCGGGTTTCCCCACATCCTCGTCACGGTCTGTCCTTTCTTACTGCAGCCACTCGAGTGCCTGCGGGGGCAGCTTGCTGTAGGCGGGCTGCTCATCCATGTCGGGAACAGAAAACAACGCGGTTTCCTTCTCTGTGCTTCACCTTCCGATATTTGTACTTTTCACAAACGTGAGAAATGTAATCACTGGTTGTGCGACCCATTATAAGATCTCACATCATGGTTCTATAGCTCATCCAGGTTGGCAGTGTTGGCCTTGTCTAAGTGTATGTGTGCACAAGTGTGTGTGTGTACACACATGTGCATGTGATGTGTGTACATGTGTGCATGTGATGTATGAACACGTGTGCATGTATGTTGATGTGTGTGCATGTGGTGTGTGTGCGTGTTTGCATGTGGTATACATACGTGTGCTTATGACATGTGCACATGCGTGTGATGTGTGTACGTGTGTGTGGTATGTATACACGTGTGTGTTGGTGTGTGTGCACATATGTGTGCGCGTGATGTGTGCACATGTGTGTTTGTGTGGTGTGTGCTCGCATATGTGTACATGTGTGTGCACATGTGCATGTGTGTTGGTGTGTGTGCATGTGTGCATGTGATGTGTGTGCATGTGTGCATGTGTGTGCATGTGGGTGCCTGTAGGGGGTTGTGCAAACATGTGTGTGTCCTCCTCCCACGGGACGAGACCCTGTCCTGGTCAGTGACTTTATTGTTCCCTTGCCCACATGGCCTACACAAGGCTGCAAACAGCAGGCGCTTTACAGACCCGGGGAGCTTCTGGGCTGGTCGCCTCAGAGGGGCTTCGAGAGCCCAGCCCCACCGTGCGGGCCCCCAAGCTGCTCCTGGTTGCCCTTTCAGAACAGGGCTCTGTCTCCTCTTCTCTCCCTGAGGCTTGTTGCCATGGAAGTTCCCCGCCCGCATGACCTGCACCCCAGGGCCCCAGCTCACGCCCGGGCCCGGGAGCCTGGCAACCGCTGCCCCGGGAGCTCTGCCCAGGCAGGTCTGTGCCCACGTCTGCCCCGCGGGCCCGTCCCGCCCCCTCCCAGCGCACTTCTTGCTGGGCCTCCCCACCCCTGGTGCTCAGCTGCATCCCTGGTTCATTTTCCTCCACTCTGCTCATCACATCATGGCAAACTTTTTATGTATGCAATGTACCTGTGCGTGTTTTTACCCGATTTATATTAACAAATGATTTCCCTGATGGTTCAGCTGTAAGGAATCCACCAGCAATTCAGGAGATATAGGAGACAGGGTTTCGTTCCTTGGATCGGGAAGATCCCCTGGAGAAGGGAATGGCAATCCACTGCGGTGTTCTTGCCTGGGAAATCCCATGGACAGAGGAGCCTGGGGGGCCACTGTCCTTGGGGTCACAAGGGTCAGACATGACTGAGTGAACAACAACGGCTGACTTTTCTGGCTCCGTGGCTGTCTCCCTCCTGCAGAATCGAGGCCCGCGAGGCCGAGGCTTCCTGTCTTGCTCACCTCTTGCGTCTCTCCCCTGAGAATGCGGCCCGGCCCACAGGAGGCATCAGTTCGTGGAGCTAAGTGTGTGTGACGCGGCTTAGGGGAGAGAAGAATCTGGAAGCTGAGGAGAGCCCCAGCCGCTCTCATGAAAATCCTAACCCCATCAGACCGGAGAAGCAGCAGCTTCCTGTTGAAGTAACCCAGGGACGCCGAGCATCTTGATGTGTTTAAACTCGACCATGAAATAAAATAGTTGAACACTTTTCACGTCCAACTCTCTCGATGCTTTTAAAGCCACTATTTAAAGTATATGGGTTCTCAGTAAACATCTTCCTAAAAAGTCTTGGGCTTTGACATGGCAACAGGAGTGAGAGAGCCTCGGAGGAAGAAAATCCTGAAACAGGAACAGGTGTGAACTGTCAGGAGACCTGGGTTCAATCCCTGGGTCAGGAAGATCCCTTGGAAGAGGGCATGGCACCCCACTCCAGGATTCTTGCCTGGAGAATCCCATGGACAGAGGAGCCTGGCGGGCTGATGGGGTCACAAAGAGTCAGACACGACCGAGTGACACTTTCAGGAAGTGTCACATGTGATTAAAGCACAGATAGACTCAGACCCCCTACTTCACAAGCACCAATGCTGCAGATGAGCTCATGGAGGCCAACAGAAGGAGACCGCCATCACGCTGACCCCAAATGTTACTTCCTGCTGTTTCATCAGAACACGGCGATCTTGTCAAAATAGGACTAAAGCCTGTATGAGCGCAGTGCTGTGAACCCGCGTGAGCGTGGCGCTGTGAAATTCACGTCTTTATCTTCACAACTTTCACAGAGCCCGCTGCTGATGACAGAATTAACCTTTGAAAATCTGAATTCTGGGTACACACTATGCTAAAAACAGGCTCAAGTTTAAGAAGGAAAAATGGCAACTATAATTTGACTGCAACTCTGGTGGATTGAATCACCTTCACTAAAAATTTGTGGGTTGATGTCTTAAGCTCCAGCCCCTAAAATGTGACTTCACTTGGAAAGAGGGTGGATGGAGACGTAATTAGTTGAGACAAGGTCGTACTGGAGCAGGGTGGGCCCCAGATCACACAGGATTAGTGTCTGTATAAACAGGAGAAACTCAGAGATGCACACACACAGGAGAATGCTATGAAGGTGAAGACAGACTCAGGGAGACGTAGGTACAGCCCAGGAACCCCAAGAGTCACCTCCATCACTGGGGGCCAGGGGCAGGGCCACGGCAGGAACCAGCCCTACCCAAGCCTTAACCACAGATCTCTGACCTCCAAAAGTGTGAGACAGTAAAGTTCTGGCGTTTAAGACACCCACTCTGTGTCGCTTTGTTACAGCAAACCAATATATTACCCATATCTGACATTCGAGACGCTCCCTATTTCACTGGAGGAAAAACTATTTTTAAAATCATAGAATATTCTGTGTCAGCTTTTGACCTGAGAGTTGGTGCTATGAATGCAGTTAGTTGAAGAAAAGAGAAACCCAAACTGTTAAATTCTAAGGAAAAAAATAACAATAATACTGAGGTCACAACAGAGAAGGCGACGGCACCCACTCCAGTGCTCTCGCCGGGAAAATCCCATGGACAGAGGAGCCTGGTGGGCTGCAGTCCATGGGGTCGCTACTAGTCAGACACGACTGAGCGACTTTCCTTTCACTTTTCACTTTCATGCACTGGAGAAGGAAATGGCAACCCACTCCAGTGTTCTTGCCTGGAGAATCCCAGGGACGGGGGAGCCTGGTGGGCCTCCGTCTATGGGGTCACACAGAGTCGGACACGCCTGAAGCGACTTAGCAGCAGCAGCAGCAAGGTCACAAATGAAGGAAACTGCGGTTCCATCAGTGTGGCCGCTCTGTCCCCTTGGAGACAGAGACCTGGAAGGCCAGGCACACGTGGCGGCCGCGGCGGGAGCGCCCCCCAGCTCCAGCACTCGGGTGCCGGGCGCGGCCCTCGGGCTCAGCCTCGCCAGGACCGCCCAGTGCCTGCCGGCCCGGTTAACGGCCCCTGACCTGTGCTTGTCACCGAGCTGTGGGCACCTCCCCGGGTGCATTGGCACAACTGTGCAAACTGGCAGAACACCCTCCACGCGAGAGTGACTGTCCAGGAAGTGAGGGTGCAGGAGATACCAGAGCGGCCCGGGCTCCGAGCTGGGCTGCGGTCTCCATGCCCAGCGGCCAGCACCTTTGGGAAGCACGTCTTCCAGCTGCTTCGGGCGGTGACGGAGGAGCTGCGTGTCCCTCGCTTTACACCCGCTCCCCCCACAGCCGCTTCCAGCTGTGTGCTGCCTCCTGGCCTGGGCCCCTTCTGTGCTGCAAACACTCTCACAGCGGCAGATCTCAAGCTTCTCATGTGAAGTTGGCCAACCCAAGGAACTCCTGAAAAGTCACCAAGTTCAGTTCAGTTCAGTCGCTCAGTCGTGTGCCACTCTGCGACCCCATGGACTGCAACAGGCCAGGCTTCCCTGTCCATTACCAACTTCCGGAGTTCACCCAAACTCATCTCCATCTAATCGGTGATGCCATCTTATCCTCTGCCATCCCCTTCTCCCACCTTCAATCTCTCCCAGCATCAGGGTCTTTTCCAACGAGTCAGTTCTTCTCATCAGGTGGCCAGAGTATTGGAGCTTCAGCTTCAGCATCAGTCCTTCCAAAGAGTATTCAGGACTGATTTCCTTTAGGATGGACTTGTTGGATCTCCTTGCAGTCCAACAGACTCTCAGGAGTCTCCTCGAAAACCTCAGTTCAAAAGGTCAACAAAGGCCCGCCTAGAGGGGACCAGCTCCGGCCCCAGTGCAGTTCTCGGGCAGTTCTGAGCAACCTGACCCGCTGTCTCATGCCAGAGGAGGGTCTCCTTCTGGACAGCCTGGGTTATGCTGCCGAGTGTCCGTCCTCGATGATGTGTGTGTGTGTGTGTGCACGTGTGCCCTGGCCACTGTGTGGTCAGACCCTTCCCTGGGTCTTGCTTGCATCCCCCGGTGACAACCCTGTGCCCTGCAGAAGCACCTGGCCTCAGCCTCACCCTCCACTTTAACCCTTTACCACCATCCGCAGCCTCCACCCCGCCCCAGCTCCTGACCTGCCCCCACCTCTGGTCAGCTTCAGTCCAGGGAAGATCGTGTTCCCATGCATGATGCTGGAGATGTGTTTCCACCAGGCACCCACCCGTCCCTTCCCTGCAGGCGAGGCTCTCTTCCTGACCCACGGATGTCGCCGCAGCACAGACTGTACAGGAAGGAAGACCACGTGCAGAGAGCAGACCGGATGCCGCCCGCCCCCAACCGGAGACTCTCATGGCCCCTCAGGGTCCGGGCTCCTCGGATCTCGGCAACTTCAATTCACTGCTAGCAAACCAGGTTTCAACTTTTCGGCATTTCTGCTTCATCCTCTACCAACTAATGTTCAGGTTTTCATACCAACTGTATTTCACAACAGAAAATATTCTTTACTGAAGTCACGGCTATTAAAAGCATTATAATTTATTATGCTGATTCCTGTGTGACAGAGTATTAAATACTTTTTTTCTGTAATTATTTTGAAAAACTTTGAGTGTGTAATTTATAAATTTTAAGGAGCTGGATCTAATTTCCTGGAATAACACGGCTTTCTTTAACAATAGTGATTACATGACATGCACAAATACGTCAGTGACTCTTAAAGCTGCGGCCCACGGGCATTCTAGCTCTCACATTGCTTCCCTTCTGTTCAGCATCATGTACGGATTCTGAGATAATGAGATCCCACCAACTTGAAATTTCTGGAGGTTTCCGTGGTAGCACAAGTCCAGAGCTCCAAGATCCAGTTTCTTGTCTGATGAGAGTTTGACAGATTGAACTATGCCCTTGAAAGAGAGTTTATGCAACTATAAATGCTAGTGTCCCAGTTTCCAAAACATTTGCAAAGCCAGTTGCCGGCAGGGGGACACTCGGGGGCACGGTGCTCCCCCGGGAACCGCGCAAGGTACTTCTGCCGTGGAGACGGGGGTCACCCAGGCTGCAGGCCCAGTTTCCGTCCCACAGCCTGCTCTTGAAACTGGCGGGGGAGGTGGCAGCTGTCTGTGCAAGAGGACAGGGCCGGGGGGACTCTGACTCCCGTGTGCAGAGGCGCTCCGGGTGGCTCCTAGGCCCCTGCACCCAAGCAATCTGCATTTGGCAACCTCAGTCTCTGCTTCAGAGGGACTATTATGAGCTGGCCTTTCACGGCTGGATTCAGGGTCCAGAGTGCTCACCGTTACACCATGGGATGGCTCAGCTGGCAAAGAATCCACCTGCGATGCAGGAGACCCCGGTTCGACTCCTTTGCTGGGATGATCCCCTGGAGAAGGGAAAAGCTACCCACTCCAGTATTCTTGGGCTTCCCTTGTGGCTCAGCTGGTAAAGAATCCTGCAATGCAGAAAACCTGGGTTAGGATGAGCCCCTGGAGAGGGGAAAGGCTACCCACTCCAGCATCTGGCTGGCCTGGAAAATTCCATGGACTCCATGGAGGTCACAAAGAGTCAGACACGACTGAGCAACTTTCACCTTCACGGCAGGTCTGCTGATTCTGCGTTAAAGCCGATGACTCACGGTGGGATTTCTCTGTTTTAGGCAGGTGCTATGTTACCTTCCTGGTGGTGCTCAGTGTGGCTCGGTAGCCGGGGAGTTGGCTGGTGGATCGCCTGTGAGCTGGTCGCCTCTCTTGTCCCTGTCCAACTCACCCCAGAAGTGGGATCACTGCCCACTGTCTCTGCTCTCCACACGCGCAGGAAGCCTTGTTTTCCTGAAGAAAGATGGCATTATTATCCATCATTTGTCACATCAAACCCAGCAGGCCCTTGCTAGTCTCCAGGAACTGCTATGCTTTCACTTTGGAGGGAAGCTTTTTAATGCTGCTATGGTCTCACATTTCATCAGCATTCCCGCCTGTGCTGAGTCAGCCCACATTCTCTGGGCAGCTTAGACCCCGTTGCTGTGAAGGTGACGAGGGTGAGGATGGAACAGACAGAAAGGTGAATGGCCTGGATATTTAACTGGCCCGGAGTGTAAATGACTAAAGAGAAAGATTGCTGACATTTCAAAACAGACAATCACACACAGCCTCAAGAGTAAATGAGAGGGAAAGAGAGATTAAGTGAGGGAAGGAAAGACGGAAGGAAAGAAGAGAACGGCATGCCAGAAAGAACCAGCTTTGTGCAGTTTCAAATCAATATTACACTCCTGTGAGAATTCTCATACTTTCGTGCTTCATTACAGAGTCTTGTTTTTTTCAGTAAGTAATTATACTAATGATTCTGGGGCCCTACTGATTTACTATGGCGTCAAATAACGACGACTCAGAAGCAGGTAGAATAAATTCTAGAAAGACAGATTTAAATTGAATGAACTCAATGTTGAAAACAAAAATAAAGACAAATTGAAATGCATTTCTAGAGGAAAATGTGTTGACAATGTATGTGGACTTTACAAATCGGAGGACACCTTCCCAGAAAATATTCTAAACTTGAGATGAATTGCTTTGGGAGATTTGGAAACACCAAGAATATGGACTTTTATTCCTGAAAAGCATTTTTTAAAGAAAAGGAAGAGATTATACTCTAGTGCCTTTGTAGACCAATCAGAGCCCTCAAGCAAAGGCCACTGTATTGCAGTGTTTGTTGCTCAGTGGCTAAGTCACATCTGACTCTGCGACCCCACNGAGGACACCTTCCCAGAAAATATTCTAAACTTGAGATGAATTGCTTTGGGAGATTTGGAAACACCAAGAATATGGACTTTTATTCCTGAAAAGCATTTTTTAAAGAAAAGGAAGAGATTATACTCTAGTGCCTTTGTAGACCAATCAGAGCCCTCAAGCAAAGGCCACTGTATTGCAGTGTTTGTTGCTCAGTGGCTAAGTCACATCTGACTCTGCGACCCCACGGACTGCAGCACGCCAGGCCTCCCTGTCCATCACCAACTCCCAGAGCTTGCTCAGACTCATGTCCATTGAGTCGGTGACGCCATCCAACCATTTCATCCTCTGTCGCCCCCTTCTCCTCCTGCCCTCAGTCTTTCCCAGCTAAAACTGGCTAAAAAACAAACTTCTCCTTTGCAGCTGGAGACACCCCTTCCCTGCCTGAGCCGGGAGGCAGTGGACATTGGGGAGAACCCTGACCCAGCTGCCCAGACCGTGCCCGCTCAGCTGGGACCCCCAGGAGCAAAGTCTGTGAATCTATGCCTCATTTTTTTTCTGCCTCAAAGAGGAAAGGAAGCAAGTGAGCCTCTGACCACACTTAGGAAAGCACCTGAAAGTTTATCCATTAATCTGGGTACTTTTCCAAACCTCAAGTCTGCAACCGCTAAGGTCATGCATTCAGTTTAGTGAATCATTTTTTATGGAACAGAAGAGAGGATAATACAGCGTACTCTGTATACTATAAATGTAACAGAAGAGAAGAGATTGTATTTCACATACTCAGGGCGAGCACCGTGTCATTACACGTTTCTGATTCGGACAAACACAACCGCTGTGTGAAGCTCTTTTCCTCTGCAGGTCACTGTGAGGCTGGGGAGTTGGGAGAGGCTCGCAAGACCCTCCAACCAGGAGAGGATGCTCCGCCCACAAGCAGACAGAGACCAGGCTGGCCCTGTGCCATGGGCCTTCACCCGCGTTGCCATGGCAACCCGCTCCCACCAGCTCCACGTTGGTAGCATCCCGTCACTCCCCGCTGCTGGGCTTGTGAACCTGCTGTCTGGGGGGCTCCGTGTACCGCGGGCCCCTGACCCCCACAGTAGCGGGGGAGGAGGGAGCCCAATGGGAAGCCCCCATCCGCAGACCCGCCTGGCCGGGTGATTTCCTCTCATCAGCAGGCAAATCTCCCCTCTAGCGTGTTTTCCTGTTACATGAGAGATGAGCTTACAGGACCCGGAGCGGGTGGCGGAAGAACAGGAAGATGGTCCTGGTTCCCTTGGAGACAGTCTGAACCTCCGCACGGGATTGGACCGCGGACTGGGGGCTAGGCTGCCCCCTCACTGGTGATGAGACAAGATGAAAGCAGAGAAAGGCCACAAAGGCACCCAGGGGACCCGGCGCTGTAACGCGGTTTCCTCGAGAAGTGGATTCGGGATTTCTCTTCGGATTCTGCTGCTGCTTCACGCTGTGGTGTCTGCATTTTGATCTTCAGTCATTGAAGAAAGAGGACACATTCACAAGGGCAAAAACGCCAAAGGGAAGGGACACTGTTTAATAAAACCACATCCATGGCAGTGTCTGTGTAAGCCTAGCATTTCTAAACCTTTTATAATTTCTCCCCATTAAATATTTGATCCCTTTCCAGTGAGTGAGGGGGCCTTCCCAGGTGGTGCTAATGGTAAAGAACCCGCTGGACGACCCAGGATACCCAGGGGACGGGGGTTTGATCCCTGTGTCGGGAAGATGCCCTGGAGGAGGGCATGGCAATCCACTCCGGTATTCTTGCCTGGAGAATTTTGCCTGGGGTATTGCCTGGAGAATATTGCCCGTATTCTTGCCTGGAGAGGCTGCAAAGAGTCAGACACGACTGAAGTGACTTCACACACACACACACACACACACACAGTGAGTGCAGGAACCCTGTAAGGTTTGAATGAGGAAAATCACCAGAAACAACAGAATTTTTAAATGGGCAAAAGATGTGGATAGACACGCCAGCAGAGGAGATCCAGGGCTGGTAAACAAGCATGTTGCTCAAATCAAAATCAGGATGCGCTGCTGCCAGAGGCCCGAGAACAGCTAAGCTTGAAAAAGGGGGCCACACCAAGTGTGGGCCAGGGCATGGAACTCAGCCGCCGACCGGTGAGGATGCGAAACGTGCCGCCACGTTGGTTTCTTAAAAAGTTAAGTATAGTTTATGATTTGAATCCGGTTTCCAAGCCTAGGTATTTACCCAGAAGAAAGTGTAGGAACGTCTGTACACGTGTGTTTATAGTAACCTTATACGTTACAGCCAACGGCTTGGATTCCACTCGGATGGAATTCTGGAAAACGCAGACTAATGGATCGTGATGAAAAGCCTGTCAGTGGTTGCTTTGGGGTGAGAGGAGAGGGCAGGGGAGGGCCAGGGGAGGTCTTCCCAGGAGAAAGCAGGGGTCTGAGGCCGAGGATGCAGGTGCCGTTTGGATCGTGGCGACGGTTTCGCAGGTGCAGACATGCATCAACACTGGCCAAATTATCTGGGCTTACACACGTGCAGCAGACTGTGTGTCGGCGACATGGCAAAAGCTTTAGGGATCCTGTGCCTCTCAGCCCCCGGGGAGTGCTGTCGACCGTCTTGTTCCCGCTAAAGACGGCACTCTCCTCCTTCACCGTCTTGCCCCTTACTTATCGCTGCTGTGATCTGATTTCTACGCTCACAACTCTACCAAAATCACTCCTTACTCTTATATAAGGCCACTTCTGTCCGCAGAGTGTGAGCCCCCTGGCCCTTGTCCACCACCTCGTCCCGGCACCCGGCCAGGGGTCCACTCCTGTGGTCTCCCTAGCGCTGGCCCTTGCTCCCGCCCCGTCTCCCTGGCCTCTCCCCTCCGTCTGTCTCCTGGGTCCTCCCTTGCCCACGGGCTGCTGGCTTGACGGGGCTCGGCTCTGCCCCCGTGCTCCTTCTGCGGGGACCCCCAGGCTGCTGACGGCGCCACACCCCGTCTCCACACTGGCTTCCATCGGGGGTCCCGTCAGCCCTCAGAGCCCCACGGGTCCTACTCTGAGCTCCTTCTCTTCTCCTGGGAGTCATCCTGATTTTCCCAGTCTCAGGCGCCATCACACCATCCTCCAAGTCAGGAATCTGGGGGTGCTCGGGCGCGTGTCCCTGCACCCACAGTGCGTCTGTGAGACCCACCCCGAGAGTTCACATCCGGTCTCCGCTCCGCGTCTACCTCAGTCTTCACCGCAGGCTTCATCCTCTCCATCCCGGCCCTTCTAAACTCCTCTGCCTGCCAGAGCGAACTTTCTAGAAGGGAAACCTAACCACCCTCCCCTGCCCCCACTCACAAAGCTCCCCTATCCACGGCACTCGAGCTCTAACATGCATAAAACCATCTGGGAAGACTTTAAAAAGCAAGCTCTAACCTCAGGTCCCGGGGTTTCTGCTCCAGGAGCTCTGACGTTCACTGTGGAACTTTAACAAAACCTCTGATGGGTCTGGGGGCCACGGTCAGGAGGGGCAGATACTGTTGCCTATCGGTCGTCATTCCTGAGGAGGGGGCGGCTCGTGCACTCAGCGAATAGAGGCCAGAGGTGCTCCTCGACGTCCCCAGGCGCACAGGCAGCTGGCCCACCCAGCGCCCCCGAGAAGAGCCCACCCTAACCCGCCAGTGTCGTGGGGAGCGGGCCGCCCTGGCCCGGAGGAGGGGCACCCACTCTCTCTGCAGGACACACGAGGCCCCCTGACTCACCGGAGTGCAGTCCCGGGGGAAGACGCTTGCAAAGACCCCCAGGTGGTCACTGTCCACACTCACCTGCTCGTGGAAGCCCCCGCCACCTTCTACCCAAATGCCAGGTCCTGGCAGCGTCAGCCGAGCTCGGGACCTGCATTTGCCCACAGGAGGCTCGTGTCCGGATCCTGGGGGCTGGGCACAGCGGGGCGCCGGGCCGGTGGGTCAGGGGTGTGCGGGCCCTGGTGCCGGTCCCCGCCTGTGGCTTCACCCCGGTCTCCTCGGTCCCCGCCTGTGGCTTCACCCTGGTCTCCTCCATCCTGCCTGTTTCCCTCAGCCGCTCTCTAGACCCTTCATCAGCTCTGTGAGCTGCTGATCAGCCCTCCCATCCATTCACTTTTTTTTTTTTTTGGCATAGTTTTTCAGAAGTAGTTCTTACTGTTTCCGACCAAGAGTCTCACTGATGCAGCCTTGTCTGGAACCAAAAGTCACTCGATACATACGTGCTTGATGACTGTCATTTCGGAGAGGAAAGGTGGGAGGACACAGGCTGAAGAAAGCCGGGGAAACCCGACCTGCGTCCCCCAGCGGGGCGGCACCTACCGCTTCAGAGGCCGGGCTGGCTTCGCGGACCAGCTGCACAGTCACTGATGGTGATCCAGTTGGCCTCTGCATGTCTGCGCTGGCTTTCAGAGCGAACAGACGATGAGTCAGATTACAGCCTCTTCCCGAAGCTAAGGAAGCACCCTCCAAAGCAGAGTCAGAGAAAAGGAAGAGGACTCTGCGAAGGGAGGGGTGGTGTGGTGGCCGCAGGCGCCTCTGGGGTTGCACCCGACAAGCCCACGCTTGTCCACCTGAAATACAACGCAACAGGAAGGATGGCCGGGCGTGTGCACAGCTAATCCTTTGCCTGAAAGCAACCCAGAAGATTAATGGCGTGGGGCTTAAGGACAGAGACAAAGGGAGGCCCTAAGCAAAGGCCCCATAAAACGTGTGCCGTGCAAGCTCCCTAATCTGGATACATTCTCTCCGTCAGCTTGTCAGGAGCTGAGTTCAGGTTTCTAGCCAGATACAAAGTCACATCTAGAAGGTTCTAAACGTGACGCACTGCGCAAACCCACAAGGAGGCAAAGGTCCTTGAGAACCGTGATGCTCAAAGGAGGGCCTTGGGCGGGATAAGCACAGGAACTGGCAGGAAGGAATCCAAAACCGCTTAGAAAGCTTCGCGCCTGCTCCGTCACCCAGTCATGTCCGACTCTTTGTGACCCCGTGGACTGTAGCCTGCCAGGCCCCTCTGTCCACGGGATTCTCCGGGCANACAGGAACTGGCAGGAAGGAATCCAAAACCGCTTAGAAAGCTTTGCACCTGCTCCGTCACCCAGTCGTGTCCGACTCTTTGTGACCCCGTGGACTGTAGCCTGCCAGGCCCCTCTGTCCACGGGATTCTCCGGGCAAGAACACTGGAGTGGGTTGCCATTTCCTCCTCCAGGGATCCTCCTGCCCCAGGAATGGAACCCGGGTCTCCTGCGCCTCCTGCACTGGTGGGCGGGCTCTTTACCACTAGCACCACCTGGGCTACGTGGGTCAAAGAAACCTCACATCTGTTAAATTAATAATAGAAAAATTTGCCGTGTACTTTGCAGCTCTTTTTAAAATTTCNAATGGAACCCGGGTCTCCTGCGCCTCCTGCACTGGTGGGCGGGCTCTTTACCACTAGCACCACCTGGGCTACGTGGGTCAAAGAAACCTCACATCTGTTAAATTAATAATAGAAAAATTTGCCGTGTACTTTGCAGCTCTTTTTAAAATTTCATTGAAATTGGAAAAAAAACAAAAAACAAACTTGATTCTTCACCCCAGATAACTTGAGAAGCAAAGAAAATGTATAAAATAATGGGCTGATCTACGGCTTTGCAGGTGGCACTAAGGGTAAAGAACCCTCCTGTCAAAGCAGGAGACCTGGGTTTGATCTCTGGGCGGGGAAGATCCCCTGAAGGAACTGGCAACCCACTCCAGTGTCCTTGCCTGGAGAATCCCATGGACGGAGGAGCCTGGCGGGCTACAGTCCAGTGGGTCGCAAAGAGTCCAACACAATGAAGTGACTTAGCACGCACAGTGGGTTGACCTATGGAAGTAAGAGTCTGTGCAGATCAGTCAGATGAGTACTTCACTTCTAACAGCACGGTCTTCGGGGAAAGTGCTGAGATGGGCAAAGCTCTAGATGGTGGCATCAACATGCTGTTTGGAGCTCCCCTCCCCTGGGAGCTTCCCTACCAGATCCTTCCAGAAGGCTGAGACACAAGCCAGACACACGGCTGGGACCTCTTTCCATGGGAGAGGCAGCAGGAGCTTCTCAAGGAACACCCCGGCCCACCGCCCACCAGCACTGGCCCCGCGATCTCAGATCCTCAGTCCTGGCCATGCAGCCTGGAGGCGGGGAGGCAGGCGTGTACTCAGCATGTGGAGGAGAGGCCAGGAGGGAAGAGGCCGATAGACGGCCTCCTTTGTCTCACACGTTTCATATTGTCCTCCCAGGTCTGCCCTAGGGGCCTGCCCCCAGCCAGCCCCCCGTGTCAGGCACTGGGATGTGGCCGGTGCGCCCTGCGGGGTCGTCACTGAGTCGCTCCACCGTTCTCTCCTCTGCCCCGTTCTCCGTCAGTCCCAGGCCCCTGGCGGGGAGACCCTAAGGAGGGGGCAGCCTGGCCTGCAGCTGACGTGACCCGGACACCCGTGGGCTGTGGGGGTCCCCCAGCATGACCGCACTGACCACGGGAGGAGAGCTTTTTTTCAAATGTGTTCACGCTGAACTCGGGTGAATCCTGGGTGGCATGCAAGAAGGCGGCGTGCTGCCGGAGGGTGGAGGCTTCTGTCTCCAGGGGGCGGGAGTGGGAGGTGGGCGTGCTGCGGTCACACTGTGTGAGGGCGGGTCTGCAGGGCGTCGCCTGCAGGGACTCAGGGGTGGGCATCGGCAGAGCACAGCCCAGGACGTCACAGCGCATGACCCAGACCCACCGTCAGCACCCAGAGAGGAGGACAGGAGTGCGCCTGTTCTGAGATGATGGTGGTAGAATGGGATGGAATGAGAACTACGATGGGGTCAGGAACTGGGGTAGGGGATTTCAGAGGCAGTGAGACCCCCCAGGGGCAGTGAGCCACCTCGGGGCGAGGGGCTCCTGGAAGCACGAAAGGGCCCAGCAAGGCGGAACCCTGGGGTCAGTGTCCAGAGTCTGCCATTAAGTCTGACTTGGGCCCATAACTTCAGGCTCACAAGGCTGAGTCGTGGGAGGACAGGAAACTGCCCAGGGGGACCCCGACCCCGACGTGTCCAACCCTCTGGCCTGCCAGGGCCTGTTGGGCCTCCCTCTAAATTCTGTGACCTAATTTGTAAACGGGACTGGAAGGACCTCACCTGCCTGACGCAGGGACTCCCTGTTAATATCTTGGGACCCTGTGGCTGCAAACTCTGCGGGCTCACCCTGTCTGTAACCCAAACCAGCAGGAGGTGACGGGGCTCTGGTTGAGTGCCATGCGGGTTTATTGCCTTGGACACGTTTCAGCGTTGCTGCATTGCCAAAAGCCAGAATACCGTTCCTTGGGTTTCCCTACTAGGAACCGAAACTCTCTGCATTTCCTTCTATTCGCTCCGTTACACCGTGAGGGCGGTGCTCCTCTGCGGCCTGCGTTCCCAAGGTTTCTCCGCTACAAATGCTGGTGAGAAGGGAGACAAAACACACGTGGGTTTTAAGTCGCTGGTGTATGTGATGTGCTTAAATAACTCCCTGGGGAGCTGGGCGTGTGGAGTCTGGGTAGTCGAGTTTTAGACAGAGGTTCCCAACTCCAGCCGCACCTTACGATCACCAGGAAGTTTCAGTCTGACCCCCAGCACCCCCCCCCC
>SJYV01042254.1:0-10579 GCA_006410875.1 Neotragus pygmaeus | reverse complement strand
TCTGAGTCACTAGGCGTTGTCTCCTTTTGTTTCTAATATCCAGGGGCAGCAGGGTTGAACGCAGATCACTCAACCATGACACAGAAGAACTGTTAACTCAGCTGGAAGGAAGAAGACAGATTAATGGTGCTGCCACTTAAAACTTATTTTAATGACTGAAAAAAAAGAAATCAAACCCTCCAGATTATTTCCGAGAGTATTTAAAAACGTGTGTGTGTTAGTTGCTCAGTCGTGTCTGACTCTTTGTCACCCCATGGACTTTAGCCTGCCAGGCTCCTCTGTCCATGGGACAATCCAGTCAAAAATACTGGAGTGGGTAGCCATTCCCTTCTCCAAGGGAATTTCCAGACTCAGGAATAGAACCCAGGTCTCCTACATTGCAGACGAATCCTTTACTGTCTAAACTACCAAGGAAGCCCATTTAAGAATATAATACATTTCTTTTCTCTTGAGTCTTTTTCATGAAAAGTGAAAGGATACAAAAATCTGATCTCCATTGCCAGGTTTAATTTTGCAAAACAAACCCCAAAGCTACCAAACAATGAGATGTTTGTTTTTAAATAAAGAGGCCTGTCAAGCCCGCTGCAGCATTTTCAGGCGTGGTTCTAGTCGCTTCTTAATTCCCTAGAAAAACAACCAGGCCCACTGTCTTTCCTGGGCCAAAACAGGCTGCCCAGGTGGCCTCCGGAGAGGAGGGGGCCAGAGAGGTTGGTGCACCCATCCCCTTACCCTGCCCTCTCCTCTCCTGTGCTGCCTTGTACGCCCCAACCCTGATCTAGCGGAACCCCCATCCCGCCGAGCTCCGGGTGCCTGCACGCCCACCCCAGCTCCGGGCACTCGGGCGCAGCTCCAGCTGGCCCTTGGTCCTGGTGTGTGCACCCCCGGCCTGGGCGGGGGACTCATGCCGGCCTGAGTCTCTGTAGCTGGTTGTCACAACATCCCAGCAGTGCCTGGCGACCAACGGGTGCTCACAGGCCCCTCGCCAGCATCACCAGCTCTATTTTACCATCCTAACAACAGCTGCCCTTCATGTCAGAATTTATTGCTGGTTTGCTCTCACCCCATAACTTTCTTGCTCTTTTTAGATTCTTTCCCTCAAGAAAGCTCCTTGAACATTAGGATCTTTACTCTTGCCTGGAAATCAGTAAGCACTTGGGAACACCACATGTGTTTGCATTTTTATAAGCTGCAGGCACTCGTGATATGGAGACTTACACTAAACCAATCCACTCCGGTATCCTTGCCTGGAGAATCCCATGGACAGAGGAGCCTGGCCGGCTACAGCCCATGGGGTCGTGAAGAGTTGGACGTGACTGAGCGCAAAGGCACAGCCTGATGATGCCTCAGGAGACTGATAACTGCGGAAGCAGACGTCATTATCTGTTTGTTCTTCAGTCAGTCACATCAGTCCATCCCTTCAGGCGCTTTTGAGCGTCCTGGCAGGAGGATGATGAGACGTGTGGCCAGGGCAGATCTGGGATCTGAGCGTCTGCAAGAGGACCCTGTTCATGGCGACCAGAAAGAAAACTGAAGGTCCGCCCTTCAGGGCTTACTTTCACTCCCCCGGGAAGTGGGCAGCTACCCTCGAGAGGAACAGAGACTTCCTGCCCCCCGACACAGACTTCGTTATGCTCAGCTCTACTGTCCATGGGACTCTCCAGGCAAGAACACTGGAGTGGGTTGCCATTTCCTCCTCCAGGGGGTCTTCCTGACCCAGGGATCGATCACAGGTCTCCCGCATTGCAGGGAGATGCTTTACCCTCTGAGCCAGCAGGGAAGCCCCCTAAGGGGAGCAGAGTGCTGGCAAATAATGGTTGTGGTTTATAGTGTTTCACGGAAGTCCAAATAGGATCGCTTTTCCCAGTGAAATTGTTGGTTCACATAGTGTGTTCCTGGTTGGTGGGAATGCAAATCAGTTCAACCACAATAGAAAATGGTATGGAGGTTCTTCAAAATTTTTTAAAAAATAGAACTACCAGACAATCCAGCAATCCCACTTCTGGGTGTATACCCAAAGGAAAAGAGGTCATTATGTTGAAGAGATATATAAACACATGTTCATTGTAGCATTATTTACAATAGCTGAGATAAGGAAGTAATCTCAGTGTCCATCGGAGGATAAATGGATAAAGAAAATGTGATTTTATACATATAAATATATACTTGTATATATATGTGTATATATATATTTATACTTTTTTCTTCTAACACGAAATAAAATAAAACCGCTTAGAAGGGGACGCCCCTGCTGACTGCAAATCTGCGCGCCCCCTTCCCTCCACCCTTGAAGCCGTGAGACCGCCCCTGTGGCGGCATCAGGAGCAGACGGGCCAGGTGTGCCCCTCACCCCCACGCCGCCCGCTGTGGGACAGTGGGCGAGTGAGCGCCCACTGGGCCGCAGTCTTCATGTCCGCAAAATAGTGCCTACCTCACAAGGACGTCAAGATAATTTAATGAACTCAGATACATCCGCTGTGTTGAGGCTGGCACTTGAGAAACTGGTAAGGAAAGTGCCATCCCGGTACTGCACCCGGGTCAAGACTGGTACAGACACACTTAGCTACGTCTAAGAGAGACGGCGAACGAGGACCCGCTGTACTCGGGACGGGAGCGGGGTGCCCTGAGAGGAAGGGAAATCCAGGGAAGGGTGGACACAGGTGTGTGTGCTGGTTCTCTCTGCGGTACAGTAGAAACGAACAGCATTGTAAAGCAACTGCGCTCTGATTTTTTAAAAAAGGGAACAATTATCTCCCCTCCTCAATAACAAGATTTTCACAATAGGAGGAGAGACTGGGCTTAACTCCGAATATAGGAAATGCAACCAGGGGTTCAGAGAGGAGGCACAGAGCGGGGGCAGGGCTCAGCAGGTGGGGAGCCCCGGATGATGACGCCAAGGGGGAGGGCTCTTGCTGAGGGCAGGCCAGGGTGCCCAACTGAGGAGGGGAATCTCCACCCCTACTCGGCAGGATTCCTGCTGCCCCCTCCCTCCCCCCCCCCTCAACCCCGGGACGAGGCAGGCCTAGGACAGGCCTCAAGGAGGAGGCCCGGTGAAGGGGCGCCAGAAGCCAGTCTTGAGTTTGACCAAACAGAGTTTGCAATTGGAGACAAGTCCAGGAGACACTGAAAGCTTTCTAAATATGAGTAATTGTGGCCACCTTTCATATGCTGAATAGAATACCTTCAAAAAACAGCCAAGGTAAACAATTTATCCAGGAAGAAAGACAGTAGTTACAACATGAAAATAAATTAAAAGTTCAGCTTCACTATTAATTAACAAAATCCCACAAGCTGTCTTTTGTTTGTTTTTTTCCTATCAAATTAACATTCTTTAAGTGATCCTACCGCATACTTGCAAGGGTCAGTGGGAAGGACGTTCTCAGATATCACTTTGAAGTGTCTGTCATCACAGACTTTCTCAAAGAAAACCTGTAAGGACTTCCCTGGTGGGCCAGTGGCTAAGACTCAGTGCTCCCAAAGCAGTGGGCTCAAGCTGTATCCCTGGTCAGAGGACGAGACCCCAGATGCCACAACTAAGAGTTTGCGTGGCACAGCTAACGATCCTGCTTTCTGTGGCTGAAGAAAAATCCTGCACACGATAACTAGGACCCAGAGCAGCCAAATAAATAAGTGTCCAATTTTTAAAAGAGAAAAGCTATTTTTAAAAGACTACATATATTCAGACTCTTGGTTCCAGAAGTTTATTCCAAGAAAAATAAGAGATGCATATAAAGATGCATAAACATCCCTAGTCACGAAAGTGTGACTTAGTTCAGTTTATTCGCTCAGTCGTGTCCAACTCTTTGTGATGCCATGGACTGCAGCACACCAGGCCTCCCTATCCATCACCAACTCCTGGAGCTTGCTCAAACTCATGTCCATCGAGTAGTTGATGCCATCCAACCATCTCATCCTCTTTCGAACCCTTCTCTTCCTGCCTTCAATCTTCCCCAGCATCAGGGTCTTTTCAAATGAGCCAGTTCTTTGCATCAGGTGGCCAAAGTATTGGGGTTTCAGCTTCAGTATCAGTCCTTCCAATGAACATTCAGGAATGATTTCCTTTAGGATGGACTGGTTGGATCTCCTTGCAGTCCAAGGGACCCTCAAGAGTCTTCTCCAACACCACAGTTCAAGAGCATCAATTTTTCTGTGCTCAGCTTTCTTTATAATCTAACTCTCACATCCATACATAAAAAACCAAAGCTTTGACTAGATGGACCTTTGTTGGCAAAGTAATTATGTCTCTGCTTTTTAATATGCTGTCTAGGTTGGTCATAGCTTTTCTTCCAAGGAGCAAGTGTCTTTTAATTTCAAGGCTGCAATCACCACCTGCAGAGATTTTGGAGCCCCCAAATTTAATGACTTACATAAGTAAGTGACTTATATAAATGCATAAATATTAGCAGACACAATTACTCACTGTAGTGGTGTTTAAAATGTCTCCCCCAAATGGAGGGTAAACTGAATACTTGTGTAGGGAATTTGTTTTAAAAATTATAGTAATAGGTAAAAGCTACACAGCCAATAATATCATGTGTTAGAAAAATGTTTAATAATGTGAGAANTCAAATGAGCCAGTTCTTTGCATCAGGTGGCCAAAGTATTGGGGTTTCAGCTTCAGTATCAGTCCTTCCAATGAACATTCAGGAATGATTTCCTTTAGGATGGACTGGTTGGATCTCCTTGCAGTCCAAGGGACCCTCAAGAGTCTTCTCCAACACCACAGTTCAAGAGCATCAATTTTTCTGTGCTCAGCTTTCTTTATAATCTAACTCTCACATCCATACATAAAAAACCAAAGCTTTGACTAGATGGACCTTTGTTGGCAAAGTAATTATGTCTCTGCTTTTTAATATGCTGTCTAGGTTGGTCATAGCTTTTCTTCCAAGGAGCAAGTGTCTTTTAATTTCAAGGCTGCAATCACCACCTGCAGAGATTTTGGAGCCCCCAAATTTAATGACTTACATAAGTAAGTGACTTATATAAATGCATAAATATTAGCAGACACAATTACTCACTGTAGTGGTGTTTAAAATGTCTCCCCCAAATGGAGGGTAAACTGAATACTTGTGTAGGGAATTTGTTTTAAAAATTATAGTAATAGGTAAAAGCTACACAGCCAATAATATCATGTGTTAGAAAAATGTTTAATAATGTGAGAACTCTCATGTTAATTTTCAGTAGGGCTCTTTACATTTGCATAGATGCTAAAAGGGAGAAGCACAAAGATGATCAAAGAGATGACATGTGGATAGCAGAATTATGAGTGGTTTTTATTTTCTAATTTTTATCTCTCAGTATTCCCCCAGGTTTTTATAAGCAGGAAAAACCTAGTTATTAAAAAAGAACAAAAGCTCATTATTTGACTTTGATGTTTAGAGGAAACAATCACTTTAAGTAACTAATTCCTTCATGGTTACCAAAAATCTCAGAAAACTTCTCAAAATCATGTTGTTTCCCGTGTTTTTCTTTTACCATTGTCAAGTATCTCGTCTCCTAAGAAATGAGCATTCCCTCTATCCAATCTGATATTTTTGTTAATAGAACAATGAGACAAAGCATATGAAAATGCTGTGACTACTGTTGCTCAGTAACCAAAACGTACACAGGACAGCCTCAGGATGAACAGGAGGCCTCATTCTGTTCCAGTAACTAGTGCGGCACTTAGGGGAGGACCCGTCTAGCCACAGCCTGGCTTTGCTCAGCAGCACTTAACATCTTTAATTACTTCACTTCTCGAGAACGATAAAACGTGACCAACGTGAGGTCAAGCCATAGAATTTCTCCTTGCAAAAAGTGAACGTCTGCTATTTTTGGTATTTAATTACCCTTTAAAACACGTTTCCAATTTCCGTAAGGTACTACTGAAAAAGCAGCAACTTAGCTGACAAATGAACCATGTTTTTTCCTTCCCCGGAGGACTTTGCAGACATGAGGTGATCCGGAGGTGAGCTGATGCTCACAGAAGGCCAGGTCCTCCCTGAGGGCGGGGAGTGAAGGCCACACACGGAGGCACAGAACTATTTAGGTGGAACCGAGCCACCGAGCCGTGGAGACCCCGGCAAGCACCTCCCTAGAACTGCCTACCACCTACTCACGCGGGTCCCTGTGCGATCCCCTCACCTCCCTGCAGGCCCACTGCCCATTCACCACTCGGGCTCCCCTGGGGCTCAGTCCCACCAAGGAGCTGATCCTCCTACCTGAGGGCTCGCCCCCAGTATTCAGCATCTCCCACCACCAGCGTATACGCCCCACAGGGACATGCATCAGCACCCCGAGCTCTCAGACCAGAAGCGGCAGGTTCGGATTTGGCAGGTGGATGCCCATGGTCACCATGGGGACAAGCTCAGAGGGGCCCGGTGCAGGGCGGTGCTCCACATCCCTGACCTGCAGTGGCCAGTGGCATCCAGCCCGTCCCTCTTTGGGCAAATATCCTCATTTCCCCACCCCCACGACGTGAGAGCAAACCCCCAAAACTGCACCCTGCAGGGACTGACACAGGGTCACCCAAGACGGACCCCTCCCCCTCATTACTGCCTGCGGGTTGGATAACCACTCTCACCAAAGCCTGCTTCCTCAGCTTTTCCTCCCATTCTTTCAATGTTTCAAAAATTGAAGTCTAATTCACTTGCATGCATGCTAAGTCGCTTCAGTCCTGTCCAAGTCTTTGCGACCCCAAAGACTGTAGCCCGTCAGGCTCCTCTGTCCATGGGATTCTCCAGGCAAGGATACTGGAGTGGGCTGCCATTCCCTCCTCCAGGGGATCTTCCTGACCCAGGGATCGAACCTGTGGCTCTTATGTCTCCTGCATCGGCAGGCAGATTCTTTACCACCACCTAGGAAGCCCATAACTAACTTACACTCCTATAATATTGTACATACTAGTGGGAGGTGTACAACATAGTAACTTTGTATTTTTACACATTAGGAAATGATCACCAGGTCGGTCTAGTTACCCTCTGTTGCCACTCAAAGTTGTTCCACTGTTAATGACTGTATTCCCAGCCGACTCCGTTATTCTAGGCTGGAGGGGTGGGCCTCTCAGTCTCCCTCACCGCTGGCACTCTCCCGACTTCCATTCTTTTCAGATCCCTCAGCCTTCTCAGAACTCTTTTTGCTCAAGCTGAGGCAGAGTTACCTTTTACTTTAGAAACCAAAGAACTAAAATTAGATTTTGCTTTCTCTATTTCCTTATTGGAGATGCTCTTATGGATTGCGAAAACCAAACTTTAAAAGTTGCTTGTTTTAATAACTGAACTGAGTATCTAGTTACCACCCAAAGAAACCTCAACTAGTCATTTGGAAGAGCTGGAAGTTAGCAGGGCAGCCCCACGCTGCAGAGTGCAGAAACTCCCCGGCCGTGAGCTGCAGATCACCCCTAGCGGAAGCCATGAAACAGAAATTCAAGTGTTCATTCTAGCAGGATCTGATCCCAAAGAAATAATGTCCAAATCCCCCTGTCCTTCCCAGTGCCTCACTCACATCACAGTCCTGTTAGCAAGGAGGACATCAAATTCTTTCNACATAAACATCCGGTCCCATCACTTCATGGCAAAGAGGTGGGGAAATGGAAACAGTGACAGATTTCATTTTCATGGACTCCAAAATCACTGCGGACAGTGACTGCACCCATGAAATTAAAAGACGTCTGACCTTTGGAAGAAAAACTGTGAAAAACCTAGACAGTGCTTTAAAAAACAGAGACATCACTTTGCGGACAAAGTCCACACAGTCAAAGCTATGGTTTTCCAGTAGTCCTATATGGATGTGAGAACTGGACCATGAAGAAGGCTGAGTGCCAAAGAACTGATGCTTTTGAACTGTGGAGCTGGAGAAGACTCTTTAGAGCACAGCAAGGAGATCAAACCAGTCAATCCTAAAGGAAATGAACCCTGAACATTCACTGGAAGGACTGATGCTGAAGCTCCAGTAATTTGGCCACCTGATGCGAAGAGCCAACTCATTGCAAAAGACCCTGATACCGGAAAAGACTGAGGACAGGAGAAGGGGATGACAGAGGATGAGATGGTTGGATGGTATCATCAACTCAGTGGACATGAGTTTGAGCACACTCTGAGAGATGGTGAAGGACAGGGAGGGCTGGCATGTTGGAGTCCATGGGGTCGCAAAGAGTCGGACACAACTGAGAAACTGAACAATAATGCAACAAAAGCTAACATCATACACCCCCCACCTAATCACAGCACTTTACAAGCGGATATGGTCCTAAACAATTCATAGAAGCTTACAGATGAAACTAAAGGCCAGCCTTGCCAAAAGCAGGCCACTGGCAAGAGGCCGAGGGCCAGCTCTTCAGGGCTGCAGGACTCCTGAGAGCTGCCCTGTGGCAGGCACATCCTAGGTTGGGCTGAAGACATGCACTGTGCAGCTGACATTCTAACGAAGATCCAGGCTTCCTGAGTCCCGCGGTCCACCGTCCTTTCCAACCTGGCACCAACCTGTAAGTGGGAAAGAACAAGGAAGGAACCACCAACACCAAAACCAAAACGTATTGCAAACTGTATCGTCTACCCCAGTCTTAAACGCNTAACGAAGATCCAGGCTTCCTGAGTCCCGCGGTCCACCGTCCTTTCCAACCTGGCACCAACCTGTAAGTGGGAAAGAACAAGGAAGGAACCACCAACACCAAAACCAAAACGTATTGCAAACTGTATCGTCTACCCCAGTCTTAAACGCCACCGACAGTATTAAAGGATGTTAATGAAGCTTTTGAACAAACCCAGCACAACTTTCCAGGAAAAAAAACAACACACAAACAGCCTTATTCAGTTCCAAACTCTCTCTGCCTGAACTCCAGGCATTCCGTAATCTAAAATGCACTCACATCTCAGCCCTGGGCCTCTGTTCCTAGTAAGCCAGCCAGCCATTCACGTGCCTTCTCTCCAGAGGGCCACATTCTCCCCCATTAGGGTCTGATTTCCATATTGCTGCTAAGTCGCTTCAGTCGTATCCGACTCTGCGTGACCCCATAGATGGCAGCCCACCAGACTCTCCCATCCCTGGGATTCTCCAGGCAAGAACACTGGAGTGGGTTACCATTTCCTTCTCCAATGCATGAAAGTGAAAAGTGAGAGTGAAGTCGCTCAGTTGTGTCCGACTCTTAGCGACCCCATGGACTGCAGCCTACCAGGCTCCTCTCCGTCCATGGGGTTTTCTAGGCAAGAGTACTGGAGTGGGGTGCCATTGCCTTCTCCGCTGACCTCCCTGAAGCCTTCCCAATTCTTCCAACCCCAAAACAGCCTCTCCCCTCTCCGAATTCCTACTGTATTTACACTGAGTATTGCGGCGTAGTTCTTGGCTATTTAATGGAGAAGACAAAAATATCCCCTTCTGAATCCAGACCACTTTTATTTCTAACATGTGTCAGGCATATGTTAAAATTGGGAGACACATAAATGACTAAGACTAATCCCTGTCTGGCAAGAACTTCTTTTGACAGACGTGTAAATAGCTACAACCCCTAAGATAACACAGGACAGGACAAGTGCTAAGTGGTTACAGGATCCACGGAGTTGGAAACTTTCGGAGCAGGAAACTCTGAGATAATCTAGTTTTCTATATTCTCGGGAACAAGGTAACTGAGGCCCAAGAAGACCAGCTCAGCCCACGCTACAAGGCAGGGAATGGCAGCCCCCAGGCCAGGGAGCGGAGCTCCAGCTGCTGCTTCCCCACTGAAGCCTAAAGACGCCCACAGGCGTGTCCACAGCTCCAAGGCGTGTAGCTTCTCCACAGTCACTGTAAGTTTGTCTGTTTGTATCAATAATTCTTTTAAGCTAACATAACAGTGTAGAAAATCACTGTAACTCAGTACTTCCACCATGCCGTCTTATCAGGGGACCATGCACTCCAGGGGACTCAGGAACACCTTCCTGGGAATCTGAGAACAAGCAAGGCCCTAGCACACTGCTCACCAGAGTTACCAGCGTTACTTCCCATTCCAGTCAATCTAAAATCCTCTTAAATCCTAAATTTAGGCCAATCTAAAATTGGCCTAAAACTCACCTACTCAGCAAACATGTAAGCTCNAATCTGAGAACAAGCAAGGCCCTAGCACACTGCTCACCAGAGTTACCAGCGTTACTTCCCATTCCAGTCAATCTAAAATCCTCTTAAATCCTAAATTTAGGCCAATCTAAAATTGGCCTAAAACTCACCTACTCAGCAAACATGTAAGCTCGGGTTGGGAAGATCCCCTGGAGAAGGAAATGGCAATCCACTCCAGTACTACTGCCTGGAAAATCCCATGGACAGAGGAGCCAGGTAGGCTACAGTCCATGGGGTCACAAAGAGTCGGACACGACTGAGGAGTTTCACTTCACTGTCCATTCTGTGGAGGTGCTGATCTAGGAATCCTGGCTAGATGAGGTGAGTAAACTAGAGAAAAGCTGGCAAGTAATGGAGACACTAACTGTACAAGCAGCACTGCCTACGTTGCCTAAAGGTGCCAGGCCTGACACTAGAAACTGTTCTATGTGCATTAGAGGGGCATTAAAGGCCACCTCATGCGAAGAGTTGACTCACTGGAAAAGACTCTGATGCTGGGAGGGATTGGGGGCAGGAG
>SJYV01042248.1:17241-30110 GCA_006410875.1 Neotragus pygmaeus | reverse complement strand
CAATGGTTTAATTTTTCAGTAATACAGAGCTGCAGTAAACATACTAGTAAGGGCCTCCTTGTGCACAGGCATGTTTCTGTAGGTGGACAATCACAAGTGAGTTGCTGGGCCATGGGGTATGGATATTTTCAATCTTAATACATACTGCCAAATTGCCTTTCAAAAGCATTATGTCAGTTTTCACTCCCATCAGCAGTGTAGCTTCACATTTCCTAAGACTCCAACCTTTAAGCTGTTTGCCAATCTGATGGAGGAAAAAAAAAAATGGTAACTTGTGTTCGTTTTTAACTTTGCATTTTCCCTCACCAGTGCAGGTGAGCATCTTTTTATTTGATGTTTATTGGCCTATTCTCTGTGAACTGTTTGTAACCTTTGCATAGTTTTTCTTACAGGGTTGTTTTTTTCCATATTAAGTTGTTGGAGTCATTTATATTTCTGGATATTAGTCCTTTGTCTTTGTATGTACCATGTTTATAGTTTGTGTTCATATAGGAGTTTTAGATGTTTGTGTAGCCATTTGATATATTTATGTCAGTCTTTTCCTCTGTGGATTTTCTGTTTCGTTTATTGCTTTGCAAGACCTTTTTTATCCAAGGCAACAACCATATTATCTTTTTTTCTCATTCTGTTATAGTGCTTTCTATGTAGGTCTTTAACCTACCTTAAACTCATTTCCTTCTCAAAACCTTTGCATTTCTCCTATCTGGAACTCTTTTCCCCGAGATATTCCTATGGCTGACACCCTCAGGGCTCAGCTCAAATATTACTTCTTCCAAAAGGCCTTTCCTGACCACCTTAATTAAATTAACCACCCTCTCTACCTTAAGATGTGCCCTAGCTCATTACCTTAATTCATTTTCTTCATAGATCACCTCTTACTAAAGTTACCCAACTTTTTTTAGTATGTTCATGGTCTGTCTCTCTTATACTGAAAACTCCATGAAAGTAGGGACTTTGTCCTGTCCCTAGCTTCTAGAACACATTTAGAGTTTATTATAGTGAACTTGATAATGATAACTTAATTTTTTTCAAAGTATTGTCACAACACCTAGGACTCCCTTTTCTAAAGGAGAAATATTTCAGTTATCCTGTTTTTCTACTCTTACTAAATACTGAGTGAGTCGAGGATGGTTATGACTATTATTCAGTCCAGTGTTTCTCAACCTGTAGTGTTTTGGAATCACACTTGATTTATTTTTAAATTTAGATATAGAGTGTGTATGTCTTTTTGCCTTTTCATACTGAACCCTGAATATTCATTGGAAGGACTAATGCTGAAGCTGAAGCTCCAAAACTTTGGCCACNTTCTCAACCTGTAGTGTTTTGGAATCACACTTGATTTATTTTTAAATTTAGATATAGAGTGTGTATGTCTTTTTGCCTTTTCATACTGAACCCTGAATATTCATTGGAAGGACTAATGCTGAAGCTGAAGCTCCAAAACTTTGGCCACCTGATACAAAGAGCTGACTCATTGGAAAAGACCCTGATGCTGGGAAAGATCAAAAGCTGGAGAAGGGGACAACAGAGGACGAGGTGTTTGGGTGGCATCACTGACTCAATGAATATGAGTTTGGGTAGGCTCTGGGAGGTGGTAGAAGACAGGGAGGCCTGGCGTGCTGCAGTCCATGGGGTTGCAGAGTCAGACGTGACTCAGCGACTGAACAAATAGAGTGTATATAGTTTCCTAGGACTGCCACAACAAAGTACCACAAACTGCGTGGCTTAAAACAACAGAAATTTATTGTCTCACAGTTCTGGAGGCTAGAAGTGGTGATGGTGGGCTATGCTCACTCTGAAAGCCCTAGCAAAGCATCCTTCCTTGTCTCTTTCTAGTTTCTAGTGATTGCAGTCTTTGATATTCCTTGACTTGTAGGTGTATCATTCTGCCTCCATCATCACATGTGTGTACCTGAATTTCTGTCTTATAAGGACCCCAGTCATTGGATTAAGGTCCACCCTAATGTGATATGATTTCATTTTAACATGGTTATATTTGCAAAGACTATATTTCCAAGTAAGGTCACAATCACAGTTTGGGAGGACACTATTCAAGCCAGTACAGAGGGTCACATTAAAAAAATCTGCTTTATTAGGTCTGGAGTGGAGGCCCAGCATCCTTAATTTTTAAAAGCTTTACAGAGTTGACTGATGTTCACCTGGAAAGGTGGACATGGGGGAAGGCCCCTTTAAAGCAAAATCCCAAATCCAGATTCCAGTAAAGAAAAATACTGATGAATTTAACTGTATAAAAGTTAAAGCTTTGGAGGTGGGGGGAAGAATACCATAAACAAATTCAAAAGATCAACAAAGCTGGGAAAACATATTTGCATCATATAAGATAAAAGGCTAATTTAATTTACAACAAATTCAGAAGAACTAAGATGAAAAAGACAAAGCCCAATAGTAAAGTGAGCTAAAGAATAAGCAAGTAATCTACAGAGAAAGACATGCACACATCAATAGAGATTTGAAAAGATGTTTAATTTCATCCATGAGTAAAGGCATATAAATCAAAACAATAAAATGCCATCTTTATCTATAAGACTGGGAAATGTTTAAAGTTTGATTTAAACAGAGCAAGTCAGGATATGAAGAAATACTAGATGTTTTCATATGCTGCTGGTGGGCTTGACGTTGTTACAACTTTTTTGATGTATAATTTGGTAGAATATATCAAAATAAAACATGCAGATATTCTTTGAATGTTGTAGGCGTTGCTCGTGCTTTCTCAGCAATCATTCCCCATTTTTTATCCTTCCCAAGAAGTTTTCATCCCACTCATAGCCCATGTATTTGCAGGTAAACAGATTTTACTCTCAGTTCTTCTGACCACAAACATCATTAGTTCAGAGGACTTGTGACCTAAGCAAGTCAATGAAGGAGAACCATGGAAGTCCTACTTACTTGGAATGTTGGGTCAGAGTTTAATCTTCTCTGCTGGACTTAAGGAAGAGATTCAAAGCCTCCATTGACACTGTCAGCCATTTCACTGGCACCTTGGCTTAAAGCACTGGTTCTCAGTCTTTAGTGTTCATCAGAATCACCTAATCTGTTAAAACATAGATTGCTGATCTTTATCTACTCTCAGAGTTTCAAATTCTGCAGGTCTGTGGTAGGGACAAAGAATTTCCTTTTCTAAGAAATTCTCAGGTGAGATTCATGCTACTGGTCCAGGAATCACACTAAAAAAAATTACTTGGATAAAGTAGGGACTGCACAGCAGAGAGACTTAAAGAAATTGGGTAGCTCTAGCTTACCCTACCCCTGGAATTGTTTGGGAGGACACTATTACTGGTTACTGGTAACCAAAAGCACCCTAACCAATATATTCAGAAATTTTGGACTAAAAATTTACCCTATGGATATACTTGCAGAACTTTATCAAAAAAATAAATGCTGACAGATAGACTACCCTTGTGGCTCAGAGGTATAGAAGCTGCCTGCAATGCAGAGATGTAGGTTCAATCCCTGGGTCAGGAAGATCCCTTGGAGAAGGAAATGTCAACCCACTCCAGTATTCTTGCCTGAAAAATCCCATGGACAGAGGAGCCTGGCAGGCTACAGTCCATAGAGTCACTAAGAGTTGGACATGACTAAATACAACATGTGTGTGTGTGTGTGTGTGCGTGCGTGAACACACACACACACACACACACACGCCAATGGATGATAATTGCAGCATTGTTTGTAATAGTTAAAACTGGAAGCAGTCAAAGCACTTGTCAGTAGGGAATTGATCCATCAGATGGAATCATCTATCTAATGGAATACCATGTGGTTTAACAATTATGAAATGTTCTGTATATGCTTGTAGAAAAATATATCTAAGATATATTAAATATAAAAATCATGATGATTAAAAGGGAGTAATTTATACTTTTTAAACAAAAGAATAAACATATACGCACATGTGTGGTTATTTCCTGGAAGGTTAATTCTGATTAAGAACAGCAATATTTGAGAAAAAGAGTTGGAATTGAGGTGGTGCTAGCAGTTTTTCAGTCTTCATTTTGTATATTTTATTCTGTTTGAGTTGCCTAACCTTAGGTAAATTTTCCTTTTGTCAAAAAAGAAAAGTCATTTGGCGTTATCTGGGCAAGGCATAATTCAACTGTAATTTCCTTCTTTGTATTCCTCTATTGAAGAAGGCAATGGCACCCTACTCCAGTACTCTTGCCTGGAAAATCCCATGGACGGAGGAGCCTGGTGGGCTGCAGTCCATGGGGTCGCTAAGAGTTGGACACAACTGAGCGACTTCACTTTCATGTTTCACTTTCATGCATTGGAGAAGGAAATGGCAACCCACTCCAGTGTTCTTGCCTGGAGAATCCCAGGGGCGGCAGAGCCTGGTGGGCTGCCATCTATGGGGTCACACAGAGTCAGACATGACTGAAGCAACTTAGCAGCAGCAGCAGCATTGAAGAAACAACTAATAAATGTATTATTTTTTAAAAGATTAAATAATGAAAAGATAAATGGAAAATTGAAGACTTCTCAGGTATTCTGATGTGCAGCTGGGCTTGAGTGCCACTAACATGGTGCATAGTTTACACACTGCTGAAGACTTATACCTATCCTGATTGAGACTTAACTAGGGAGTTGCTAACTGTACTTTAAAGTGCATATGAATTATCTAAGGATTTTGTTAAAATGCAGATTCTGATTGAATAGGTCTTTAGATGGGGCTCAGTAGTCTGCATTCTAATAGTCTCCCCAAATGATGCTGATGTTGCTGGACTACTGGTCACACTTTGATAGGAAGAACAAAGAAAGAGGAAAAGAGGAAAAAGAAGAAGCAGAAGGAGGAGGGACTATGAAGATAGAGGGAAGGGACAGATATGAGACATTGCAGAAAGACTGGGCATATGGAGAGTCTTAGGTGATGAACTTTTTGGCCTGAGTGATGTGAGGATGGTAGTGACACTATCTAGAGATAGAGAAATCAAGATAGAGGAGGAGGAAGTATAGGAAACAATGAAGGAGTGTGAGTAAGACTTCACATTTGAACATATTGAGTCATGATTTTTCTGGGAGAATATTATATAGACTTGCCCAGTAGACCATTTGAACTCTGACTCTTCTCAGTAAAGTGCACATAGAGGTAGATTTGGGAGTCATCTGTATAAAGGTAAGAGCTGAGGCCATGTGATAGGATGAAACTGACCAGGGAGAAAGAATAGTGAGAAGGTGGCTGAAAACAGAAACTCAGAAATGCTAATCTTAAGAGACATTCTATGAAGAAAAAGGAGAAGTAGTAGGAGAGATAGTACAGAAGAATAAATATCTTGAAGGGTGTTCCTACTAAAGAACAACCAGATTCGGCATAAAACATATTTTTTATTGTGTGAGTTAGCAACTGCTGCATAATAAACCATCCAAAACTCAGTAGCTTGAAACCAAACCATGTATTGTTGCTCATGAGTCTATAGGTCAGTGCTCTGTTGATCTGCACTAGGCTTGGCTGATCTTAGCTGGGCTCACTTACGTATCTGTGGCTGGTGGGTTGGTTGAGGACTGACAAGTCTAAGCTGGTCTGGCTGGATATAGCTAGACAAACGGGTCTCTCCTCCAGAAGGCTAGCCCAGCCTCATTCCCACGGTAACTCCAGGGGTCCAATGGAGTGAGCAGAAGCATGCAAGGCTTAGAACTGATATAATATCACTTCTGCAACATTCTATTGATCAAAGGAAAACACAAGACTATTCTAGATTTGAAGGGTAGAAAAACAGATGCCATCTCTTAAAGGGAAGAGCTGCAAAAGGTGTAAATACAGGGAGGTGTAAACAGCTGTGACCATTTTTGTAATCAGTTTATCATGCTGGACTCAGAAGTGAAAAGTCTTTAAAGAGCAGGCAATATAAAGCAAAGAAACAAAGCCATGACAATAGCACTTATAAACCACAATGAGCTGGCTAGGGAGAGTGGGGCACTTGAGAACACTTCCAAAAATGGAACAGAGGTAGTTCTTTAGAAAATTGAGGTGCTGTTATTGGAGGAAATGAGGAAAGGCTGCTGATCAGGTAGGAAAACAGACAGACATCTGCCTCAGAATCTAAGAGTCTAGTCTTTATCATGAGAAAATTCTAGAAATACTTTAAATTGATATGGAACAGTCAGTCTTTCTGGTCCTTGAAACCAGTATGCACATGACACACCCTTCAGGAGTCTGAGCTTGGACTCAAAACCAGCATGCCAATTGTGCCATCTTAATGTGTAATGTGTTTTCACATCCACTAGCTTGTGTTACTCTTACAACTACCTATAAGGGAGGTAAAGCAGGCATTACTATTCCCATTTAATACTACTTCTAAAAATAATTTTGTCACTATCTTATAAAACTGAGCATTTGCCTGCCTTAAGTCCCAGCAGGAGACATGTACACAAGCATTTGTGGCAACATTGATGGAAATAAAAATGGGTAGAGCTTGCCAGAGTTGACCAGAGCCGAGCACCCACCACTGGCCCATTGTGTACACCTCTGTGCCATGGCTGGCCTCAACTCCCTGGAGGCAGTGAAACACAAGATGCAGGCTCTGCAGCAACAAGCAGATGAGGTGGAGGACTGCACGCAGGGCCTGCAGCGGGAGCTGGATGGCAAGCGTGAGCAGCAGGAGAAAGACCAAGATGACGTGGCAGCTCTCAATCCACACATCCAGCTTGTCGAGGAGGAGTGGGACAGGGCTCAGGAACAACTAGCCACAGCCCTGCAGAAGCTGGAGGAGGCAGAAAAGGCTGCAGATGAGACTGAGAGGGATGAAGGTGATAGAAAACCCGGCCATGAAAAATGAGAAGATGGAGAATCAGAAGATGCAGCTTAAAGAGGCCAAGCACATTGCTGAGGACACCGACCACAAATACAAGGAGGTAGCTCATAAGTTGGTCATCCTGGAGGGCGAGCTGGAGAGGGTGGAGGAGTGTGAGGTGTCTGAACGAAAATGTGGTGACCTGGAAGAACTCAAGAATGTCACTAACAATCTGAAGTTGCTAGAGGCTGCATCTTTAAAGTATTCTGAAAAGGAGGACAAATATGAAGAAGAAATTAAACTTCTGTCTGACAAACTAAAAGAGGCTGAGACCCATACCAAATTTGCAGAGAACAGTTGTGAAACTGGAAAAGANAACAATCTGAAGTTGCTAGAGGCTGCATCTTTAAAGTATTCTGAAAAGGAGGACAAATATGAAGAAGAAATTAAACTTCTGTCTGACAAACTAAAAGAGGCTGAGACCCATACCAAATTTGCAGAGAACAGTTGTGAAACTGGAAAAGACAATTGATGACCTGGAAGAGTCTTGTTCCAACAGACACTCCAGAGCTCCGTGTCTTTCTCTTCACTTGTAAGAGGTTTCTTTTGTTATTGCCTCTCCGCCTTGCTGGAAATGTCAAGGAAATTATGAATACATGAAAAATATTTTGTATCAGAGAAGCTTTGAGCACCAGTTAAATCTACTTTCTTTTTTTCAAGTGGCACCAGTTTTTTCAGCTCTATTTTTATCCTTACCTTGCATATATTCTTAAGGTAGGCAGGGTATTTCATATTGAGCATACTATCTTTTAAGACTGAGGGCATTTGGTTCCTGGGAGAATAGACCCACACTTTCAAAACACAGATTCCGACATCTGGTCATGGGTCAGTTTAAAAGGTTGAAGAATTCTACCATCGGTCACACTGTAGGAGGCCAGGGATCATCATATTAAAATCTCGAGTGGATCTTCCCAACCCTACATTAAAATGAGTGGTGATTTTCCATCAGAGCAAAAAAGGGGGCGTGAGGTTACTATGGGAAATCATAAACTACCAAGAGGTTAACCTCATCATCCTGGCTCTTTTCCACACTGCACCATTCAGAACATTATCTGAGCNAATGAGTGGTGATTTTCCATCAGAGCAAAAAAGGGGGCGTGAGGTTACTATGGGAAATCATAAACTACCAAGAGGTTAACCTCATCATCCTGGCTCTTTTCCACACTGCACCATTCAGAACATTATCTGAGCAGTCAGTGTGAGAATGCTTAGAAAAGTCGTAATAATTACCCAAATGTTTTCTGGACTGATCCTTGATATACTCTTCTATATGTTTCTTTCACTTTAAAGTTGTTCTCTGAGGAGCTGATGTCTTATTCCAGTAATGACACATGCTTATCTGCTTTTGATATGAGGCCATTCACTCAGGAGAAATGAATGTTGGAGAATTCAGTCCTATTAGGAGAAGCTATTGAGCAAGACTGTTTTTCTATGAACAAATATTGGACAGAATGGCCCTCTCAGACTACAAAGTAAAAATAAAAGAAGTAATTGACCCAACTTCCACACCTCTATACTTGAGGAAATGGCAAATTGGAGATTTACTTATTTAGAATTTTAATTCCTTCTTCAGGACCAAGTTAATGAAAAACCAAGAAACTCCTGATTAAACTGGAAATGTAGTATTTTGTAGACAGGGCTGCACATTTTAGCTTTGTTATATTTCTGCTTTCTCAGTTAACATCTCAGAGCTGAAACATTCCACATTGCCCAGCAGTGTGGGGGCCAACTCAAGGTTACAATTCTGACTAAAAAATCACACTGCTTCTAGCTTATCTGAATCTTCTGCCCTCACTCCTATTTATTAAGCACCACACTATGCAAGAAATACACTAGCAAATTGTGCAACTGAATAAAACCCACACTTTTCACTTAGGTTCTTGCAACTGTATCATATGTAATAGTATCACTTTTTCTACATTTTGGTCAAATAAACTTTTACTCCAAGAAAAAAAAAAAGAATGGGTAGATAAATTGTGGTATTACTATATAGAAGTGAAAAATTAACTACAGCTATAGCAGCCATGAAATTAAAAGACGCTTAGTCCTTGGAAGTAAAGTTATGACCAAACCTAGATAGTATATTCAAAAGCAGAGACATTACTTTGCCGACTAAGGTCCGTCTNCTGGAGAATTTCATAGATAGAGGAGCCTGGCAGGCTACAGTCCATGGGGTCACAAAGAGCTGAACATGACTGAGCAACTAACTCTACAGCCATGCACATTCCTCAATCATAATGTCCCAATTCATCCCATGTCCTCTCTCCCCTATGTTCACATGTCCATTCTCCACATGTCCACCTCTATCCTTGCCTTGCAAATAGGTTCATCTGTACTGTTCTTCTAGATTTCACATATATATATTACTAATTTTTCCTCTTTCTCACTTGCTTCATTCTATATGACAAACTAGCTCCAGCTGCTGCCGCTGTGTCGCTTCAGTCGTGTCCGACTCAGCACAACACCATAGACAGGAGCCCACCAGGCTCCTCCATCCCTACATCTCCAAAAATAACCAAATTTCATTTCCTTTTATAGAAAAATAAAGTTCCATTATATATACATAATATTTACATATTATATATATATATATATATATATCTCACATCTTCTTTATGCATTCATCTGTCAATGGACTTTTAGGTTATTTCCATTTCCTGGCTATTGTAAATAGTGCTGCAGTGAACATTGGAGTGCCTGTGTCTTTTTGTATTATGGTTTTAATGATCCAAGTCTCCTAGATTTACTTAAGATGTAGTTTAAGGAATTTTTTTTTTTTGTATGATATCATCAGGAGAGGCCTCCCTGGGGTCTCAGCTGCTAAAGATCTCATCTGCCAATGCAAGAGATGCAAGAGACATGGATTCAATATTCTTGAATCGGGAAGATCCCCTAGAGAAAGAAATGGCAACCAACTCCAGTATTTTTGCCTGGAAAATTCCATGGACAGAGGGGCTCGTGGGGCTGCAAAGAGTCAGACATAACTGAGTGCACAAGCACCAGCACGTCCAAAAGAAGAATGAGATACTCAGACTGACACCACCACCTCATTCCTACTTCTCCTCCTTATATGTGAAATACCGTGATTGCTCTAACATTTCTCCAAATGTTTGTTTATTTAAATGGCAACTGTAAATGATAGGGAAAAAGAAACCCAGACATATGACACGTAAAATTGATATGCTTGAGTTGGAAAAATATGTTCACAAAGGGTAAAAATTTTGTGATTTTATTATGTTTGCCAAGATCCATAATTTTGTTAAATTTAATATTAATTTATTTAATTTCCTAAGTTTACACTGATTTAGAATATGCATTGATTTAACACTATTGCATTCTGATACACAGAGTTATATTTATGAAACAGGCCACCATGAATTTATCCTGCAACAACTTGTCTGGTATTAAAAAAAAAAAAAAAGGAAGGAATGTGAATGGAAATGAATATATCCTAGGCAAAGTAATAAATCCCATTTTAGATTTAAAGCTACTGTTTATTTATCAAATTACTATGAAACAGCCTCACGACAAAATCTAGTACAAATACAGCAAGTATATAATAGTGTTAAAAACTGCAACTTAGCTAAAATATCAATCAATCAATCAATGACAAAGTTTTTAGCAGTTCTCTGATGTGTTGCTGCTATTTTCCTAAACAAGATAAATTAACGAAATAACCAGAGTGGAAATTAATTTACAATAACTACATGCCACCTTAAGTACTTTGTTGTATTGCTTAAATGTCACTTAATTTGAACTTTATTGTACTGGGTAATTTAATTTCTTAAATTAACTTTTCTTCAAAGACTATCTTATTACTCTGTAATTCCCCCAAGCACTCTATATGAGTGAGAAAATCTATTTTTTAAATTTTTCAGTATAAAACTAAAACATTTTTAATGAGTTGATAAAAATATCTAGCATGGATCTCATATATAAGTAAACTTCAATAAAGGTTTTTAATTGTCTTTGATGCATAAGTGTTCAATTTTCTTTTGCCCAATTTAAGTAGTCCATATCTTTTTCAGAACAATTTAAGGTATGCATTTGAAAAATAGGCTTCTTCATCTAAACTTAATTTTGAAAGACAAGAAGAAGTTTATGTCTGTTTAGATGCATATGCTCTATCTGTTGTTTGGTGGTGGTGGTCAGTCTCTAAGTCATGTCTGACTCTTTGCCAACTGTGAATCCATGGACTATAGCATGTCAGGCTTCTCTGTCCTCCACTTTCTCCTGGAGTTTACTCAAATTCATGTTCATTGAGTCACTGATGCTATCTATCTCATCCTCTGCCACTCCCTTGTCCTCCTGCCCTCAATCTTTCCCAGCATCAAGGTCTTTTATGGTAAGTTGGCTCTATTTGGAGCCTTTTAAAAATTATTATTTTTAGACTGATCTTGAAGAATTCTTAGAAGAATGGTAAAATACACATTTATGCATGAGTGGTGATCTCATTTCTATTTCTGCTAACAAAAACAATTATAATCAAGCTGAATATCTTATAATAGTTAAGAATAGATGTTACCAACATGGTCACATGGGAGGCTTCTGAATTTCCCTTCTACTACCACGTATACAGCTACAATGGATCAATTTCCTCTGAGAGAAATCCAGAACCAATAGAATGACTCCTACATATTGGGTAACTGGGAAAATATGATATTAAAATGGATGTGAAAGCCCACCATAAACTCTAGTTCCAGCTCAGCACCTTATGTTGCTGAACCAAGATTGAGTCTGCGCCCCAATATGCATCAGAGGAAATCTACTGATACTAGACTGTGGTGAAGGAAAGTGCAGCATTTATTTGTAGGAAGCCAAGCAGGGGAGAGGGTCCTAGGAGGTCTGCTCAGCTTGTGGACTTTCTTCTGATTGGTTGGTAGTGAGGTAANAAGTTAAATAAGCAGGGTGACAATATACAGCCTTGACATACTCCTTTACCTATTTGGAACCAGTCTGTTACTTCCTGACCTGCATACAAATTTCTCAAGAGGCAGGTGAGGTGATCTGGTATTCCCATGTCTTGAAGAATTTTTTCCACAGTTTTTTGTGATCCACACAGTTAAAGGCTTTGGCATAGTCAATAAAGCAGAAATATGGACATACCCTCGGAAGAATTCTTGGCTCTTTGTGACTGGGTTATGGTGAAATTGAAACAATACACACTCAGGGGTATTTATCTCAGGGAGGCCATGAGCTTTCGCCTTCTTTTAGGGTAAAAATGTCTTGTCTACCATAATAGTATGATAAGATGAGGGCTTTCTTGTGGTGGTGAGTTCTTATTCCCTGGAGTCTCTGAAAAATCCAAAGGCCTCTGCTCCCCTGCAGAGGGCGTGGGGAGGGTCAGCCCTGCGTAGTACTTGGGTCAGTTATATTTGGAGAGCACTTTCTTAGCTGTCTTCTTATTCTTACTTTAAAGAAGTATTTATTTATTTATTTGGCTGTGCCAGGTCTTAACTATGGCACATGGGATCTTTAGTTGCCACATGTGGAACCTAGTTCTCTTACCAGGGATCAAACCCAGACCCTCTACATTGAGAGTATGGACTCCTAGCCACTGGACCACCAGGGAAGTCGCTTATTTTTACTTTTTAAGGAAGCTTTCTATTGACATGTAACTTATACATATAGAAGTGCATAAATCCTAAGTCTATAGCTAGATGAATTTTCACAAAGTGAAATCTGACAATGTAAACACTCTATAGAGGACTAAATGGGCTTTCCTGATGGCTCAGTGGGTAAAGAATATGCCTGCAATGCAGGAGACACAGGAGACCCAGGTTTGATCCCTGGGTTGGGAAGATCCCCTAGAGGAGGAAATGACAACACATCCCAGCATTCTTGCTTGGAGAATCCCACGGATAGAGGAGCCTGTCGGGCTACAGTCCAAAGGGTCGCAGAGAGTCCTACACGCCTGGAGACTGAGGACAGAGGTCTAAACAGAAGATCCCAGGACTCAGAGGACTCCTCACTGCCCCTTCCTCTCACTGACTTCCTCTCCCAGGAGTTGCTACTATCTGTGAACTCCAATACCCTAGAGTTTTTTTGCTTTAAAAAAAAACC
>SJYV01042248.1:0-14711 GCA_006410875.1 Neotragus pygmaeus | reverse complement strand
GAGGTTGAGATGGCTGGATGGCATCACGGACTTGATGAATGTGAGTCTGAGTGAACTCCAGGAGATGGTAATGGACAGGGAGGCCTGGTGTGCTGTGATTCATGGGGTTGCAAAGAGTCGGACACGACTGAGCGACTGAACTGAACTGAACTGATAGCAGCAATGTGTTTGTATTTTAGAGGGAAAAAAGTTGGATGAGAAAAGGGAGTTGCAGAACCTACATAAGATAACATTTTTATAAAATTAGAAAGCAAGTACAACCTAACACTATATTGTTCAAAAATAATTACATATGTGATATAACTTTAAGAAGAAATCAAGGGAATGAAAACTAAAAGTGAAAATACTAGTTACCTCTGGGGAAGGTAGAGAGATGGGATAGTTCTTAGGTTGGGCAGTGGGCTCAGGAAAGTTCAGTTTATTATTGAATTTCATAACATATGTTACATATCCTTTTGCATTTATCAAATAATGTGTGTGCTAAGTTGCTTCCGTCATGTCCGACTCTTTGTGACCCTATGGACCGTAGCCCGCCAGGCTCCACTATCCATGGGATTCTCTAGGCAAGAATACTGAAGTGGGATGCCATGCCCTCCTCCATGGGATCTTCTCGACCCAGGGATCGAACACACATCTCTTAGTCTCCTGCATTGTCAAGTGAGTTCTTTATCACTGGTACCACCTGGGAAGCCCTTATTAAATAGTACATAATAATATTTTTAAATAGTCAAAAAAGGAAAGCGAAACAGTGGAGAAGTGTCAAGGAAGCCAGAGAGTTTCACGAATGGGTTGTATTTCAATGTTAGTTGCTGTGGAAGGCCTCAGCAAGATGCCTGTATGAAAACTGTGGACTTGGTGACAGGGCGCACACCTCACCTTTGGAAGCAGCCACATTCAAATAGGAAGGGCTGATGCCAGATATAGGCTAAGGAGAAATGTGTTACGAGGAAATCAGGACCTGGAGCTTAGACAAATCTTTCATCTACTACCAACTGTTTCCCTCACCCCCTGGCCAAATCTGTAACAGCTAACATTTATTGAGGCTGTATTATATGCCAGGCATTTTACATACACTATGTTTAGGGGGAGCTAAACTCAATGCTTGCTTTACCCCCAGATTATATCCACTTCAGTGCACATGCAGAGAAGCCGTATGACACTAGAATGGGAAGGAGTGCTTTACTGTTCCATTACAAATTTCAGGTATAATAACTCAAGTGGTTAGGCAGTGGCAACCAATCAAAAGGCAATTAATTGGAGTGGGTCCCTGGGCCGGGTGGCGTTGGCCTGTGGGACCCCGGCCTGAGGGCGGCAGCGGCTCGTCTAAGCACCTGGATGTGTTGGTGGAGGACAAGGTGGTGGTCTTCCTCAAGGGGACGCTGGAGTAGCCCCAGTGTGGCTTCAGCAACACGGTGGTGCAGATTCTCCGGCTGCATGGCCATCTGTTACTATGCGGCCTACAATGTGCTGTATGACCCCAGCTCCAGTAAGGCATAAAAAAGTACTCCAACTGGCCCACCATCCTGCAAGTGTACCTCAACGGTGAGTTTGCGGTGGGGGGCTGGGCACTGTGACATTCTCCTGCAGATGCACCAGAATGAGGACCTGGTGGAAGAACTCAAAAAGCTGGGGATCCACTCTGTCCTCTTAGATGAAACCAAAGACCAGGACTCGAAGTAAGGGAGGGTGGCCCAGGTGAGAAGCTGCTGATGTCAGAGTCTCACCGTCAGAGAAGCCTTACCCATTCTGGTTCCCGTTCTACAGATGACTGACTTCACTGTTTCCTCCAATTTGTAAGCAGCNGAAACCAAAGACCAGGACTCGAAGTAAGGGAGGGTGGCCCAGGTGAGAAGCTGCTGATGTCAGAGTCTCACCGTCAGAGAAGCCTTACCCATTCTGGTTCCCGTTCTACAGATGACTGACTTCACTGTTTCCTCCAATTTGTAAGCAGCCAAGTGATTTTAGCAGTGTCTGGTGTTTGGGCAAGGAATATCCTATTGTGAACATAATCGTAACCACTGCACTGTCATAATCAATGTGGTATTACGAGCTTGTTGTAAACAAAATTCTTTCTTGTGTTGTCCTTTGCTCTTTGCAAAGGATTCAGGAGTAAACCTAGGAGCTTTTGAATCATTGTTATTATTCATAAGTCCTCCGCAAATATATCAGTCTGCAAAGATAATATAACTCCCCTCCCCAGTTCTTTATAACTTTTCCTGTTAAGACAAATGATGGGCAAGGAAGAAAATAAGATAACTGTTTTTTTTTTTTTTAAATAAACTGCAAACCCAGGGGGGAAAAAAAGGCAATGAATCAAATCTACCCAGAAATGGGTCATTTCTCCCTGTGATGCTATTATTTTGACTCACCAAACTTATTTCTTCCGTGTTTCAGGGACATAGTAGATTTGTACTTTCTAACTCTAGGAAATTAGGTGCAACCATGTGGGCCATTTCTTGGGTAATGAAGAGAGAAGTGANCTCCCTGTGATGCTATTATTTTGACTCACCAAACTTATTTCTTCCGTGTTTCAGGGACATAGTAGATTTGTACTTTCTAACTCTAGGAAATTAGGTGCAACCATGTGGGCCATTTCTTGGGTAATGAAGAGAGAAGTGATGGGTGACATTTTACGCTGTAAGGATCAGTGTGTGTTTTGGTCACATCCCTTCCGAACTCAGTGATGGGGCTTCTGTTGGTTTGAGTTTTCAAGTGCCTTTGGATGAACAGAGCTCCCCTGCCAATAAGAGCAAGAAATATACCTTTATTATGTGAGATTTGGGGATTATTATAGCAGCAAAGGGCTTCCCCAATGGCTCAGCGATAAAGAATCCACCTGCAACACAGGAGACTCAGGTTCAATCCTTGGGTCAGGAAGATCTCCTGGAGGAGTAAATGGCAACCCTCTCCAGTATTCTTGCCTGAAAAATCCCATGGACAGAGGAACCTGGTGGGCTACAGTCCAAAGGGTCGCAAAGAGTCAGACACAACTGAGCAACTGAGCATGCATACACACATAGCAGCAAAATCTAGGCTATTCAACTGATACATTTTTCTTTTCTAGAGTTAAAGATTATAAATGTATAAGGACTTAATAATAAAATGAAAAAAATTAAAAGGTATAAAGTGTCTAGATTTCTCCCTGGCACATAGTAATCCCTCAAAAAGATCACTTTCTGCATCTGCTCCTAATAAACGAGCACAGAATTTTCCTATTTCTTACACACAAGTAAAGATTAGTTGAAGATATAAATAGAAGACAATGTTCCAGGCTCACATTATTCTTAATGCTTGTGATTTTAGGAGAGATATCTGCCTTCTTGGTCACGTTCTCCTTCAAGTCCATCCCAATAACACAATTGGCGCTGTTTGGGTCATATACCCATCCCAGCACTGGGGGAGGTGAAGCCATGTGACTGATGGTCAGTCCACCTCTATCCCAAGATTGGGAGAAGTTCTCCAAAAAGGCAAAAAACTAGGCTTAACTACTGCCATAGGAGGAAGGAATGCTGAGCAGGGTTCAGTATTATCTACTTAGTGAAAACAAACTTAGATTTAGAACTCTGGTTTTTAATCACTTATTAGTTGTATGTGAACTTATGTAACACTGAACCAGTTTGCCCATGTGTAAAGTGAAGATAGTACTTACGTTGCAGAGTTGTTCAAGGTTTAGAAACAATGTACAAGAGCCTAGTACTGATAGCTTAGAGGTGAGTGATGCTGCTGTATTCATGGTCTCTGAAGGACAGTTTCAGTCACTCAGAGCTTTGTGTACTGTGGTGTTGGAGAAGACTCTTGAGAGTCCCTTGGACTGCAAGGAGATCCAACCAGTCCATTCTGAAGGAGATCAACCCTGGGATTTCTTTGGAAGGAATGGTGCTAAAGCTGAAACTCCAGTACTTTGGCCACCTCTTGCGAAGAGTTGACTCATTGGAAAAGACTCTGATGCTGGGAAGGATTGGGGGCAGGAGGCGAAGGGGTCGACAGAGGATGAGATGGCTGGATGGCATCACTGACNTCCAGTACTTTGGCCACCTCATGCGAAGAGTTGACTCACTGGAAAAGACTCTGATGCTGGGAGGGATTGGGGGCAGGAGGAGAAGGGGACGACCGAGGATGAGATGGCTGGATGGCATCACAGACTTGATGGACGTGAGTCTGAGTGAACTTCGGGAGATGGTGATGAACAGAGGGGCCTGGCATGCTGCGATTCATGGGGTTGTGAAGAGTCAGACACGACTGAGCGACTGAACTGAACTGAAGCAAGAAGTTGGAATGACAGTAATCAGAAAGCAGATACTGTTCAAGGATCAAAATGTTTGGGAAGTATTCTAAGGGTAATAGAAATCTACAGATGGCTTTTAAGCAGGAAAATAACATGCCTAAGTTTGCCATTTTAAAAGTTACTCTATCTGCTTGTGAAAGTGCTTTACAGTGACTACAAGGCAAAACTGAAAATAGGATGTCCAGGGAAGTTTATTTTGCAGTACTTCAGGAGATGAGTTGATTTTTAAGATGTAGGTGGCAAAAGAAATGGAAAGAGACTGGTTGAATCAAGAGATATGTTTTGAGTTAGAATTGATATTCTTAACATTGTGGTCTGTGAGAGCTAAGGATAATGGGAGAATGACTTCTGGTGTTATGCCATGATCAAATGAATGCATAGTTTTGGGTTTCTTTTGGTTTGGTTTATTTACTTACTTTATGGATTCTGGAACAATGGAAGAAGAGCAAATTTGGATTAAAATAAACACTTTATTTTGGATATGTTAGAGGATTGAGATAGAAATCAGAAAGGTAAGGAAAATAGGCCATAATGGAAAGCATATCCTTGTAGTAAATACTGGATTGTAAAGAAATGGTTAACATATAAAAAATATTTACTACTTTAGGCACATCTTCATTGACTTGGTTTATTTAGTTTATTTCCATTTATAAGTTATGAAATTTTAAAGCATAGTTTTATCAATTGATTGAAAATAAAAAGTGAGCATAGTGCTAGATCTTCACGTATCAACTATTAATTTCCTTATTCACTTGGGCTGGCCATTGAATTTCTGTTAGATTTAAAACTCCCAGAATGACCATTTTGAGAGTCAGAACCATACTGTAAATGCTTTTAGTTATGAGCCACAAACGAGGACAAAGTCAAGGTGTGATTTAGCAATTTTTATCCAAGTTTTCATTGTAGCATAAGCCAGGATACTAGGTGAAGAAAATATACTAAATCATTCATTGACTACCCTTTTTCATGTCTCATAAAAATATGTATTTATAACAAGACATTCATCTATGAGATATGTGTCATAACAGCTTTATGGGGAAGAAAGAAGGTTAGCTGAAAAACAAAGAATTTCTTCTAAGCTTACATGACAATTGATTTTTATTTTTATGCGTGCTATTTTTACAGGTATTCCCTCTAATTGTGAAAATTGCATATAATTCAATGATGCTATCTGAAAATCTAAAAATATATATCACTGAACTTTCATAACCTTGAAAATTATATGGCTTAGTATATTTTGACTGATGAAGCATTTAAATCTCAGAAAGAGTAAGCAGCTTATTCAATATGACAGAAAAAAAAAATTCATGACAGAATAGGGACTCAGCCCTAACTCAGATTTACTTAGAATTTTTCCTTATTCATTTATATTTCATAATTTAAAATAATAGTAATATTAATTCCAAACCCTTTTGAGGAATTAGATAGAACTTTCAACTTCTTAATAGAAAATATTCTTATAGTGAATGCTATTATTTAAGGTTTGGAAGAAAACAATTAACTTATTTTAATACATAGTGATCTTCATGCATATATTTTGCTATTTTCCTAATCTCAATCTCTTTTCATAGTAACATTTTTCTTCTTTCTTCATCAGATATTTTGGAATGCCTTTTATATCCCAGTCACTATGCCACATGCTGGATTCTAATAAGTTATTTGTTTTAATCGATTTGTTAAATGCATTTCAAGCTCACTTCAAATTAGTCACATATCAAAGAATATTTATCTGGTGTATTCTAGTTTTTGTAACTATATGCCATATACCTGTTATCCATTTTTCAAGATATATAAAAGCAGTAACAATATGTGATAAAGTAATTAAAGAAGCTAACAAGCTATTAAACATGATTAAAATATTTTGAGAATTAAAAAAATTCCAGGAATGTAGTTATCACTAAAATAATTCATTGAGGTTGGATTATAATGCATGAAATTTCCATTTAAGTCAATAGAGAGCTGTGCAACAGATTTTATTTAATTCCTTCTGTTTATTAGCACATTGTCAAACTTTCCAAAGCAGAAAAAAATACTGTATTATAATATAGTTTTATTGATATTCTAATTCATATTATTTTAATCTATTTACATAAGACTCCTATTAGAGATGGAAGAGGTAATACTGACTATAAATAAACAAGAACAGAAAAAAGATAATTTAGTTCTCTAAGTCCTTTAAATTAGTAATTTAAAAAATGCAAGTAGATATATGTGCTGTGCTGTGCTTATTCACTCAGTCATGTTTGACTCTTTGTGATCCTATGGACTGTAGCCCACCAGGCTCCTCTGTCCATGGGGATTCTCCAGGCAAGAATACTGGAGTGGGTTGTCATGCTATACTCCAAGGGATTTTCCCAACTCAGCGATTGAACCCAGGTCTGCCTCAATGCAGGTGGATTCTTTACTGTCTGAGCCACCATGGAAGCCCAAGAATACTGGACTGGGTAGCCTGTCCCCTCTCCAGGGTATCTTCTCAACCCTGGATTCAAACAGGAGTCTCCTGCATTGCAGATGAATTCTTTGTTAGCTGAGCTACCAGGGAAGCTCACAAATAGGTATCAGTTCAGTTCAGTTCAGTCAATCAGTAGTGTCTAACTCTATGAAACTCCATGAATTGCAGCACGCCAGGCCTCCCTGTCTATCACCATCTCCCGGAGTTCCCTCAAACTCAGGTCCATTGAGTCAGTGATGCTATCCATCCAGCCATCTCATCCTCGGTCGTCCCCTTCTCCTCCTGCCCCCAATCCCTCCCAGCATCAGAGTCTTTTCCAATGAGTCAACTCTTCGCGTGAGGTGGCCAAAGTACTAGAGTTTCAGCTTTAGCATCATTTCTTCCAAAGAACACCCAGGGCTGATCTCCTTTAAAATGGACCAGTTGGATCTCCTTGCAGTCCAAGGGACTCTCAAGAGTCTTCTCCAACACCACAGTTCAAAAGCATCAATTCTTCGGTATTCAGCTTTCATCACGGTCCAACTCTCACATCCATACATGACCACTGGAAAAACCATAGCCTTGACTAGATGGACCTTTGTAGGCAATGTAATGTCTCTGCTTTTCAATATGCTATGTAGGTTGGTCATAACTTTCCTTCCAAGAAGTAAGCATCTTTTAATTTCATGACTGCAATCACCATCAAGTAAATATAGGTAATCTTAAATTCTAACACGTTTGGAAGAATTCATTATAATGATTGATATATAGATTCAAGGTGATTTGTATACAGAGCTCAGAAGTTTAGGCTTTCCTGTTGTACATTAGAGGTGGTAGTCGGGGATAGCTTCATAGGTGTGGGATCAATCCTGTAGCACAGAACTCTGTGCAGTGTCCCCACAATGGAAATTTAATACTGTGGACACTGGTAATTCTGAATAACTTCTATCCTTGAATTTGTGCTTTGCAAGTGAAGTCTGATGGAAGATGTTAATATGCGCCACTGGCCTTGCTAGAATACTAATCCATTTTTAGCTCCTCTGGGTCTTTCCTGATGGGTTCAGGCTGTACCTACCCTCAGAGCCTCCCTTGTCCCTCCCTTCATCTGCTCCATCACCATTCTTTCCTGCACCTTGGTGAACCATGAATTGAAGGGGAAAGAGGCATAGGAGGAAGACAGTAGCAGGTAGGCTCATGTCCTGTGATCCATGGGACATGGCTGTGAGCCCAGGAAGGGTTGGAAAGGGCGAGGGACACTTTGGGACATTCCAGCACCTGTCCCTAACCAAGTCTGGCACTGCCAAAGCCTTTGGCAGTGAATGTGGGGGAGTAAGCTTTTCACTCCTCGTTTTAGGGTCACTGATGCACCAGAGTTTGAGAGTGACTAATATGCCCCAGTGGAGAAGGCAACGGCAACCCACTCCAGTACTCTTGCCTGGAAAATCCCATGGACAGAGGAGCCTGGTNTGGATGGCATCACGGACTCGATGAACGTGAGTCTGAGTGAAATCTGGGAGATGGTGATGGAAAGGGAGGCCTGGCGTGCTGACTCATGGGGTCGCAAAGAGTCGGACACGACTGAGCGACTGAACTGAACTAAGTGAAAGTGACAGGAAAAGCTTCTGACATAGACAACAGAAGGGGGCAGGAGAATACCCCTTCTTACTAGTTTAAGCTGTGCCTTATATACTTCTCAACTAGCTGCTGAGAATAGATAAAAAATACCTCAAGGCTGTGAGGATTTTGTCCTGACCCTTTCCCATAACATACATTCTGGGATGACATCAGCGTGAGATTAGCCAGAAGGAACAGGTTAACCCAGAGCTCAAGGCTGTGGAAGTTTTTACCCAGAACTTTTCTCATAACATTCATTCAAAGCTCAAAAAGAGGCATGTCCTTGAACAAGAGATACTGCTGCCTACAAAGGCCTACTTGTCCAGGGCTAAAAAATGTGAAAAAGAATGTGTACCTCCTCCATAAAGAGGCCTTAGGCTTGGACTGCTTATCAACCTGCCTAAATTAACTCTCTCCTTCTCCCCTTTTTCTTTTAGGAGAATATTGTTGCTGAGGAGAAAGGGGTGGAGAAATCTGTCAGTAACTGCTTCCTGCAGGTGAGGGGGGCAGACCCTAAGTTTGTTGAAGCAACGTATTCTCATTGCCCCTTTATTTAGGGTTTCTGATTCAAGGGTCCCAAGTAATAGCTAGAGGAGGCAGTAGAAACTGTAGGAGCATGAACAATCATTTGTAATTTAAATGTTTTCAGATGGTTAGAAACAAATCTCATTACACAGTTACAGATGTAAGGAAAAAACAGCAAAATCAGAATGATTACAAGTATTACAGTCAAGATAGTTTTTCACCAAGAGTCTTCCCTGGTGGCTTGGATGGTAAAGCGTCTGCCTGCAATGTGGGAGACCTGGGTTCAATCCCTGGGTTGGGAAGATCTCCTGGAGAAGGAAATGGCAACTCACTCCAGTACTCTTGCCTGGAGAATCCCACGGATGGAGGAGCCTGGTGGACTACAGTCCATGGGGTCGCAAAGAGTCGGACACGACTGAGCAACTTCACTCACTTTAGAGCTTGTAAACCAAGATTATATCTATAACCATAGTGGAACATCAGGGGAGTCCAGTTTTGAAGAGTGGTCAGAATCTCTGCATCACCGTTACTTTGTATGGGAAGCTGTTGTATCCTTCAGAAAGAACAAACTAGACAAGTAGATTAAAAGGCAGAGACCAAAAATCAGTAAAAGAATTATTGTAATCAGCAGTCCAAGCAAGAGTAAGAATCAGTTTACATTTGGTAGTAACTTTGATCCTGGTTTAGATAAGGTCAACACTTGGGCTGCCCTATTTATAAGAATGGAGCCATTTGGCATATTCATTTTGAATGTGTATAACAAACCCAGTGAGAAGTAGTTGAGACTGACAACCTGAACCTTAACAGACAAAATAAATCTTACCATTTCTTTTTAGAAGAATGAGTCTGAACCCTTATGTATACAGCTGTTTTAGGGAGACTTATAGTCATAGGTTACCCACTCCAGTATTCTGGCCTAGAGAATTCCACGGGCTGTATAGTCTATAGGGTTGCAAAGAGTCAGACACGACTGAGCGACTTTCACTTCCACTATGGTCATAGCTAGTTGTCTAAGTTTGTCCAAGTAGGCTTTAGCCTCTTATTGTGGTATTAACATATAAGCCAAAGTAGTTGTTACTATTAACAATTGTAGATAGTGTTTTTCTAGGTATGAGAAAATGCAAGAATTTGGGCTCAAAAATTTTTTTACCTGAAAATATCTTACTATTCAAAGGCTTGTTTTGTCCATTTTTTTTTCAGAGCACAGAGAAAGTGTCTAATCTCTGATTTTCACCCTGAACTCCTTTCAGAGGATGTCAAAGGTCAGCAGCTGTAGTGTCCATGATTTAATCTTTGTAGAGGCAGATGGCAAAGGCCCGTTTCCAGTCACAGGGCTCCTTTATGGCCATGAGTTTGACCATGGTTTGGGGGCGTTTCATGACCATCTTGTCCCACAGTGCTGGGAAAGCTCATTATCAGGTCTGTTGAAGATTTCCCTGATAGACCACTCAGTGAGTAGCAAAATCTCTGGACCCACCTGTCTCACTAGTTTCTTGGTCCAGGAGAATATTCCCTCTGGCTTCTTTTCATATACAGTCACACCATTATAATTATGGATTTTATATGGAACTGTACACTGTCATTATATCAGTGGCTCCATCACATACTTGATAATGTAAGGGACAACACTTCTTGAAACAGGCAATATAGAAAACAATATAGTTAGCAGTAATAGTAAAATCACAAGTAAGACCTTAAGTCAATAACTTAATTAGGTATAGCCCAGTGATATCTCCAGGTCATCTGACTGAATTTGTTAATTGACTATAGCCTGCTATTAATCTTCTGGTTGTAGATCCTGGAGCATCTGATCTTTATTTAAAGACTGGTTACTGGGATAAACTTTAGAAACAAACTCAGAGTATCCTTTTAAATAACTTAATTAAACCTCTTAGCAATGTAACATAACCACAAGGAACTAACTCAGAAGTGAGTCAGTAAATACAGACCTTAATAAAACTAGAATGTAATAGTGAAACATGATAGATGCCATAGGCCTGACATCAGTTGGGTGGATTTTTCTTTTGGAGCTCCCCATTATACTTTGAGATTTCTGTATATGTTGGGACACAGTCTTTTTTACCTTGATAAGGCTGTTCAGAACCCAAGTGTCTCCAACTTTGGAGGGACGAGGCAGAGAGAGAAGAAAAATGTTTTAATTTTACCCATAGGTGTAAATCATTAAATTGTTTTAAACCATCAGTAACTTGAGAAGAAGAGCTTCTTTATATCTGAAAACAAAGATTAGAAAACAGTAATACATCAGACAAAAAGTCATGAAAATTGTAGTCATATTTTGCAGTCTATTCAATCCCATGCAACTGACCCCTTTATTCTGCCATTCCTGCCCAATGACCAAGGACATCAGTGAAAGCAATAGTCTCCAAGAAGCTCATGAAGTTTTTGCCAATGTCTGTATGATCTGCCCAGCAAAGTGGGTGCCCCAATCACTGGAGACTGCAGAAAACACATTTTAACCACTTTTTCCCATTGTGAGATATTAACCCCACAGCCAGGAAAGGCTTTAGCCTAGCAAATAAAAATGAGGTTTGTCAGGGAGCCGGGAAAAGCCAAGCGGCTGTGTTGGACCTCCCATAGCCCTGACTGTTTGGTTTACAGCCATTCTTTATCCATTTTAAATTCCCAGATGAGGGGTTAATTTTGTAGAAGCGGAATGAGCTTTGTCTATGTGCGCCATAGTCCATTATCAAAAGCCACATTTCAAGAAAACTTTGTTATTTTAATCAGGGAGAGAAAACCAAATTCCAGTTTGGTACCAGCTTACGTTCACTGTGAAACAATAGTTGTTTACTTAGTCAAAGTAACAATAAAAGGCCTCAAAGGCAGTTTAATGTCTTAAGAAACTTGTATCTTGCACAGAACTCTCTTCCACTTGCCACAAATCTTTTCTCATTTGTCACAAACCTTTTTTGTATTTTCTGTATTCATCACTTTATTTGCCCATTCAGAGAACAGCCACCTCTAAGTTCAGATTTACTTTTTTTCTTAATAGAATGTAATTTCATTTCTTATACCTTTTTATTGAAAACACACATCTTACTTTATATCCTCATTTTATAGATCAGTAAATATAAATCACCCAAAGCTATGTCATTTGCAAAAGTGTCTTCACAATGTCTATGTTAATTAGGTCAATAAACAAACATCAATACCAGATATTAATTCAATAGTGAATATTTCCCAGTTCACACAAGCCTGAAATTCATTTTAGTTTTTTTGAATTTAGAATTGTTTGATTTCTAAATGCTTACTTCTCTTTAGGCCAATTAGGCTTCAGCAATATTGTCCAAGGACGAAGACACACACAGAGACCTTACAGATTTCCACTTGAAATATAAAATTTCTCTGTGCACCCCCCTCCTTTTTTTTCTTGGCTTGAAGTTCTGCCAACTTGCTCATGGTTGGAGTCCCAGAGAGAGTGAGCTGTGTATCTCAAGGGCATGATAAGAGTTAACTTCAGGTTTTTCCCCAGGCATGTTTTCTGTTTCTCAGGCAGGATCAGAGCTCCAAAAAAAAGTATTTTAACAAGTCAGCTTTTTCCTAATTGCATGTGCTAGAAGAACTGGTTTTGCAATTTCAAAAAGATTTCATTTTAACCTATTTTCTCCAGAGTCTAAAAAATATCATGGCCATTCAGTGTCAAAAATGTCATCTCTTCTTTGTGTAGTCACAGTTTCATAGCCAAAATTTAAACCAGAGTGTTCAAACTGGCTCTGATGACGGGTAGACTGATTGATAAGATGTTGTCCCAGCAGGGATTGTTTCTCTGGGCAAGTGAGGTCTTCTTTTAAAGAAAGCCTATATATAAGAGACATTTTGGGCTCTGGGGATGAAACTTACCCCAGTTTTTCCAAGATACAATTCAAAGGGGTAGTTCTAGGACTGCTAGCTCCCATCTGTAAGAGAAAAAAGCAGCGCCCAGTGCCGTGGCTTTTTTCTACCAGAGGCAACCCTCCCTGCTCTAGATAGGGGTGTAGACAGGTCTTCCACCTAAGCTTCCTTCCCTGGCCAGAGTTAACCTGTCCCTTATTGACAGTAATCCAAGTCTATGCCCCACTAAAGCTGAAGAAGCTGAAGTTGAACAATTCTATGAAGACCTACAAGACCTTCTAGAACTAATACCAAAAAAAAAGATGTCCTTTTCATCATAGAGGACTGAAATGCAAAAGGAGGAAGTCAAGAGATCCCTGGAGTAACTGGCAAGTTTGGCCTTGGAGTACAAAATGAAGCAGGGCAAAGGCTAACAGAGTTTTGCCAACAGACCACATTAGTCATAGCAAACACCCTCTTCCAACAACACAAGAGAAGACTATACACATGGACATCACCCGATGGCCAATACTGAAATCAGATAGATTATATTCTTTGTAGCCAAAGATGGAGCAGCTCTATACAGTCAGCAAAAAGAAGACCAGGAGCTGACTGTGGCTCAGATCATAAACGTCTTATTGCAAAATTCAGATGTAAATTGAAGAAAGTAGGGAAAACTACTTAGACTATTCAGGTATGACCTAAATCAAACCCATTACAATTACACCATGGAGGTGACAAATAGATTCAAGGAATTAGATCTGATAGGGTGCATGAAGAACTATGGATGGAGGTTTGTAACATTGTACAGGAGGTGGTGATCAAAACCATCCCCAAGAAAAAGAAACAAAAAGGCAAAATGGTTGTCTGAGGAGGCCTTACAAATAGCTGAGAGAAGAAGTGAAAGGTAAAGGAGAAAAGGAAAGATATATCCATATGAATGCAGAGTTCCAAAGAATAGCAATGAGAGATAAGCAAGCCTTCCTAAGTGATCAATGCAAAGAAATAGAGGAAGACAATAGACTGGGAAAGACTAGAGATCTCTTCAAGAAAATTAGAGCTACCAAGGGAAAGCTTCATGCAAAGATGGGTACAATAAAGGACAGAAACAGTATGGACCTAATAGAAGCAGAAGATATTAAGAAGAGGTGGCAGGAATACACAGAAGAATATACAAAACAGATCTTAATGACTTGGATAACCACGCTGGTGTGGTAACTCACCTAGAGCCAGACATCCTGGAGTGCAACGTCAAGTGGGCCTTAGGAAGCATCACTATGAACAAAATTAGTGGAGGTGATGGAATTCCAGCTGAGTTATTTCAAATCCTAAAAGATGATGAAAGTGCTGCACTCAACATGCCAGCAAATTTGGAAAACTCAGCAGTGGCCACAGGACTGGAAAAGGTCAGTTTTCATTGCAATCCCAAAGAAAGGCAATGCCAAAGAATGTTCAAACTACTGCATAATTGCACTTATCTCACACGACAGCAAATATTCAAAATTTTCCAAGCGAGGCTTTCCCAATACATGAACTGAGAAGTTCTAGATGTTCAAGTTGGATTTAGAAAAGGCAGAGAGGAACCAGAGATCAAATTGCCAACATCAGTTGGATCACAGAGAAAGCAAGAGAATTCCAGAAGAACATCTACTTCTGCTTCATTGAGTATGCTAAAGCCTTTGACTGTGTGGATCACAACAAACTGTTGAACACTCATTCTTAAAGAGATGGGAATACCAGACCACCTAACCTGCCTCCTGAGAAATCTGTATGCAGGTCAAGAAGCAACAGTTAGAACTGGACATGGATCAATGGAATGGTTCCAAATTGGGAAAGGAGTACGTCAAGGCTGTATATTGTCACCTTGCTTTTAAACTTATATGCCAAGTACATCATGCAAAATGCCAAGCTGGATGAAGCACAAGCTGGAATCAAGATTGCTGGGAGAAATATCAATAACCTCAAATATGCAGATGACACCACCCTTATGGCAGAAAGTGAAGAAGAACTAAAGAGCCTCTTGAT
>SJYV01042247.1:0-20547 GCA_006410875.1 Neotragus pygmaeus | reverse complement strand
TCCTTCTCCAGAGGATCTTCCTGACCCAGGGATCGAACCTGGGTCTCCCACATTGTAGGCAGATGCTTTTCCATCTAACCTACACATACATACACTCACACACACACTGCCCCACATACATGCGCCATCCGACACACACATCCTGCTGCCAATGCTCTGATCACTTTTCAACCAAAGTGTCAAGATGGTAGTCTTTATTTTTATAATCAACGGTAAGGTGTGTCCCAAATAATGTGTTCCCAGTAACAGTTAAAGCACAGGAGCTTGTGAATTATTTACTCATATCAGAGCAGATTCAAGGTTATCCCCAACACATCTGCCACTCATTTGCATTTCAGTAAGCCTTCTTGAGTGGGAAAGAAAGACATAGCATTATAGTTAGCTAGGACATGGATTTCTGGAAGGATTAGCACAAATGCCACCTGCACTTTGTTCTAAAACCTGACAATGCTGGGCAAAAGAGAGGGTTGGCTTGGTCAGAGACTGGCCCCCGCCGGCCGAGGGTCTGTTTTCCTCCTCATCCCCCCAGTGCAATGCTCTCCAAGACCTCTGGTGTCTCCTGCCACACCCCTGAGCCAGGCTCGAGACTGCGGAAATAAGTACAGTAAACAGAAAGGGGGTGACAGTACCGGTCCACATGGCCCAGGGTTCTGTCCAGCTTCCAGATCCGTGTCATCCAATACAGTGGTCACTGGCCACATGTGGCTATGTGACTGAAATTTAACATTTAAAAATTTTAAATGTAGTCCTTCAGTTACACTAGCCACATTCCAAGTTACATGTCAATAATACCTATTATATGCCAAGAGTTGCAGGTCACTACTGACTACCATACTGGGTAACCTGGAGAATATTTCCATCATCAGAGAGAGTTCTACCGGCCAGTACTGCTCTGGGTTCAGAAATGAGTGTGTCACGCACCACAGTGAGGCCAGAAGGACTGCAAAGGAGGAGACTGAAGGGCCAGAGCAGGCCCTTTCCCTTGGCCTCTTAACCATGACAGGGCATTCAGCACAGGATCACCCGTGCTAAAGGGCAACCATAAAACAAACTGCGGTCTAGGAAAAAGGGCAACAGGAGAGAATAATGGGGCTACCACGCGCTTTCTGATTTATTCCATCCAACTCAAGCATCAGCCTGGCCGTGATACAGGCAAGCTGCACACAGCAGAGCTCTCACGAGCAGAGACGAATGGCCACAGGGCAGACGGACCCCACACAGCAGAGGGACTGAGGAGGGGGTAGCTGGAAGCAGCAGGCACCTGATCTCTTGACTCCAGGAGAGAGTGGCCTGGAGACAGCTATATTCTTGAATATTTCCTTTCAAAGGGGCCAGCTATCTGCCGAGAAACCTCTGCTTCACAAGCAAAACATCTTGGAGAAGCACTGACATTTAATCTGCCAACGGCCCCTATTTTGAGGTTTCATAATAACAGGCTGATTCCACACAGTGACTCCCTAGTAGTCATGTGCTGGGTCTGTTTTTGTAGAATCATACAGTGGCTCTCAGGATAAAGCCTAAGAACTCTGTGCAGAATTAACATTTCAGAGGTGAGATTTAAATGCTCACACAATGAGAAAAAAAAACTCTCTGTAACAAAATCCAGTCTCACTCAGGAGCAGTGAGGTCCTCCACGCCACACTCCAGGTCAAGTGAAATGACTGCTCCATCCTGCTCTTTATGGATCAGCCCTGTAACGATTCCACAGAAGGATGGCTCAGAAACCTGGTAGGAAGCCTGGCTGTAAAGAACACCACGGTGAGAAGAAAGCAGCTCCCAGGCAGGAGGTGCCGATCTCTGTATGATAAGCACCAAAGATCTGAATACGGAAAGGGGGCTGGAGGGAGTGGTGGAGAGAGGCAGGTGGATTAGAAGAAAAAGCGTACTTCTTACAACACACACACAGACGCACGGACATCCCAGGGAGTGCTTCCTACNATCTCTGTATGATAAGCACCAAAGATCTGAATACGGAAAGGGGGCTGGAGGGAGTGGTGGAGAGAGGCAGGTGGATTAGAAGAAAAAGCGTACTTCTTACAACACACACACAGACGCACGGACATCCCAGGGAGTGCTTCCTACGTGTTAAACCCCGTAGGGAGGCACTCACAGGTTCCACCTCAGTCCCCACGACGACTCCACAAGGAGAACAGCATCACTGAGCCCGTGTTACATACAGAGTGGAGGTGCTCAGACGCGGAGCAGCGTGGTGGGAGGCACGCAGCCAGGGAACGGCAGAAGCGGGCTGTGAACCCAGGCGGCCAGGTTCCAGGACGCAGGCCTGAAACACCTGTGCTACAGGCCTGACACTACTGCCCGGCTCCTCCTACTGCTCTCCTCTGTGTATGTTATGTTCCAGGCAAAACAGTCGCGCCTCATTAGCCAAATACGGAGTTCACCAAAGTGTGCAAGCTGGGGTCTGCCAGGTTGAGTCCTGGGCTGTTCCCAGGTGATGCTTTTCATATCAGCAGCTCTGCAATACAACGTCTGTTAGAAAACCCATATACAATAAATAAAGAACTCACGAAGTTTCTTTTTTAAAGCCAATATATATTAAGGAAAAAAAGCTAATAAGAGGTATCAAGTAATCAAAAGTAAAAATGATGTAAGAAGAAGAAGGTGGTTTGGGAATCTCATTTTCTTCAGATTGACCAGTTCAGAAATCTAGTGAACACTTTATTTTTTAAACATTTGCTCACATTGCCCTTTCTACCTGGAATGTTCTTCCCACCTTCTTCCGTAACCTCCATGTCTGCCTGTTGAAAGTCTAGACGTATTTCAGGGGCAAGTCAGCATGCACTCCTCTACAGTCTTCTTTACGGTACGCTGACCGGGGTCACCTCCTCCAAAAGACCCTCGGAGGTGCTGTGTGCCTTTCTGGTGGGTTATGACCCTCTGCTCTGTACCACGTGGATTCGTGTCCTGGCTCACCTCACTGTACTGGAAGCCTTGTGAAGGCAGTGCCTTGTCTCCTCCCGGCCCCACCCAGTCCAGCACAGGAGGCCCTCAAGAAACCTTTCCTAAATGATCACGCTGGGGCTGCCCCGAGCAGAAAGATCACTTCTGTCATCAACGCTTCCCTGGTAGCTCTGTCGGTAAAGAATTCACCTGCAATGCAAGAGACCAGGGATCGATCCCTGGGTCAGGAAGATCTCCTGGAGAAGGAAATGGCAACGCACTCCCTTATTCTTGCCTGGAGAATTCCATGGACAGCGGAGCCTGGCGGGCTCCAATCCATGGGGTTGTAAAGAGTCAGACACGACTTAGCAACACAACAGCTATGTTTCAAACATCTCCTGAAACAAAAGACTGCAGAAGGAAGGTCATAAGCCACACCTATAAAAACTGGAAATTCTTTTTACAATAATGCTCCAAGTTTTATTCCAAGTCTTCTGGCCTAAAGCAGGACTGAGCTTTTTAAAGTCCTTCACGAACTGCCTCACCTTCTATGAGAACTTTATAAACAAAACACAGCAATTAAACTTGGGGCCACTGAAAACCACATGTACGACCAGATAAATTAATATTTACCCAATCAAACAGGACAGCAAAGACAATTAAATCGAGAAGGATTTAGATGTGGGTCAATTCAGACTCCAGACCACAACTGAAACCTGCCCTTAAGATGCCTGGCACTCACTCACATCACCGCTAATCTGCTTCCAAGACGGCATGTTGGGAAGGGAAGGGGTGTGGACCGAGACCAACGGAGGGAGGTCTCCTCATTACCCCCCTGCTCACTGGCGGCCCCAGGACCACTACCCCCCAGAGAGGGCAGAGCTCGCATGTTAGTCAGACCTCTGTCACAGCCAGTTCTGACAGTCCTGCTGCTCTTCTTCCCAGAAGATAAACTGCTGTTTATCGAGTCCTCATTATATGGCAGATGCCATGCCAAGTGCTGAAGGTATATGAATCCACAAGCACCCAATGAGGAAGCTGCTGTGGTGAGGCCCACTTCACAGACGAGAAATAATGAGGGGCTAAGTCACCTGCCCCCGGGACTCCTAGGGAGGCCTAGGGAGAGGCAGAGCTGGAACCTGGCATCAGACAGAACCCGGGGCTTAACCGTCCTGCCACAGTCAAGCACCGAACTTTGCAATTTTACTTGCAAGTAGAATTGACACCACATTCGCTCCCATTTCCACCACAGTAACTATGGCATATTGTTTATTTCATTAAGTAACTTCATTAAGCAGGACAAATACTGGCAGTTTTTACAGCTCATTATTAGTCCTACAACGCACACCGCTCCAGTGAGAAATAAAGATTAATCTTCCTGCATCTGAACAGATTCCTCGTCAGGGCCATCCTGACCGGTAAGAGGAGGGGCAAACCCCCACCTCATCAGCTGGGCACCCTGGCAAATCATCAAATGGCGAACCAACAGGAGAACTGCCAGGTGAAACATCACCAGCTTCCAGGTAGGCATGAGCCATGTCAGAAAAGCAACGTCCTGACTTAAAGAGTAGAAGAGAGGAAGGGATTGCCACGCTACCCAAGGACCCGTGATGTGCAGAGGAGGCCCCTGGACGGACTGAGCACCATGCCTTCCCCTAAGAGCTGCCACTCCAATTCCACGGCATGTTCACGGGACCAGAACAGATGGCAGATTCCAGTTCCCTGGTGGAAAGCAGAACTGCAAGGCCCTCAACCAGCCCCCGGGCTCACCTGAGCTGAGGCGATGTAAACTCCGAGGCCCTGAAGCTGTTTTGCCCGGCCCAGCGCACCCCTCTGCAGACAGAAATGCCTGATGGAGACAAGGAGAGGCAGGACAGGGGGCCGTGAGTTCTGAAGGGCCAAGACCACACAGGCGCTGCCCTGGTTCTGACATCCTTCTGCTTCTCAGCATCAGCCCCTTGGAAGGCCTCACTGCGTTTCCTGCCCACTGGTCCCATAAAACACCCAATGAATGCCCCCTTTTTTGCATATATGAACACAAGTGAGTCTCTTCCTTGAAACCAAAAAAGCCCAGAAAAAGCAAAAGTAAACGATGGCCTGTTATCACCTGTGGCAATCCCCAGACAAGCCCGTTAAGAATGATTATTTCAAGCACTGGAGCTCGTCAAGGTCTCACTGGCCTCGAAGAGGACCAAGGAGGGAGAAGGACCATGGGCCACCTCAGGTTTCAGGCGAGGCTCCTGCCCTCTCCAGGGTTTGGGTCCTCCTAAGCAAGCCCGCAGGGACCACTGCGTCCAACCAGCCTCGTGTGCAAGCCTCTGGGAGGTCCAGATGTGATCACAGAGGGGGCTCTGGGCTGGGGTCTGCTGTGAGCAGTGTTCTCTGGGGGAACCAGACATGGGCACAGCGCCAGAGGGCTATGAAGGAGCCTGAGGGAGCACAGAGCTGGGCACTCAGGCATTCTCTGGCTTCCGCCACCAGCTTCCTTCTGCCTGAATCAGTCAGGAATAACTGGTGGGTCCTCAGAGAGCTTCATTTTCTCCAGGAAAAAAAGCAAGCACGTGGCAAAGCCAACGGGAGGCCAAAATTTCAACTTCTCAGAGACTAAATCAGCTGGTGACTAGAAAATTCTGCCTGTATCTGGGATTTTCTAGCAGGTGGTCTCAAGTATTACTCATCGAAGTGAAAAGACTCCTGAGTTTAGGACTCGGAAGCCCCTTGAAGGCAGAGAATTGAGTTTATGTTTCTTCAAGACACTGAATAACCAACGTCCCCCCTTACGTTCTCAGCCCCTCCTTGACAACGGCGAGGAAGCTGTCACCACTCTGGCTCCCAGTGAGGCAACAAATACAGTGGGATATTCTGTGCTCAAGGGAAAAAATACGGAAAGTGATAGTCCTGTGTTTTGTTTTGTTACATTAAGTATTTTATGAGACTTAGCCACCAATTTGAAAGTAAAATCTTAGTATTAGGCTGAATGAAAGTATGTTGACCGTATGAGATCATTTGAAAGTCATACATAAAAGGCATGATATAATGTACATTGTAAGGATTCTGGTCCCCTCTTCCTACTGCACAGAGAGGCAAAGTGCACTCCATTTTCTTTTTTTTTTAAGCAACTAGAAGGTCATGTGAAGGACACTGACAAAAATATCTTGGTCCTCCAGATCCATACCTCTACAACTTCAGTGAAAATGTACCAAAAGCTAAGGATTTTGTAACCAGCTCCATCATCAATATATCATATCACACTTATTCTAAAACCTTCTGAAATCACAACACATCTGAAAATGTTCTCTGGCAGCCCTCGTTCTCAGCAGTCCAAAAAACTCATGTCTTAAAATCAACAGCAGCTTACTGTCAATAAAACAAAGGCCACTTGGTGCAGGCGCCACCCCTCACCAGTCACACCACCTTCCCATCCCTGAAACGAACAAACAAACCCACTCGAGCCACATCTGGAAACCCCGGCTGATCTGAAAGGATGAAGCAGCAGCGGTGGGCTAGGTGTCCTCAGGACATCAGAGAGAAAGGGAACGAATCTCCCGTCCAGGGATCAAAGAGAACAGCTCTCCACAAGTCAAACGAGACCTCCCAGATCAGAAGCCAAGCAAGTGTTTCTCCTTTCTCAAAAGCTTCTAATTCCTCACTTTGGGGAGGGGCTCGTATCTCAGGGAGGGTAGGAGGGAGCAGAATTACCCCACAGTAGCTCTGGACCAGCATGGGACTCGGTTCAAGGGATGCAAGCTTCAAGTTTAAACAGTAATTTGTGTGTAATTATCCTCGCAGGTTGATACAAGATAGTTAGATTAAATAAATTAATCAAAGTACAAATTGTGCTGGCAAGCTCCAGCGCCTGGCTTCTCCTAAGGCCAAGCTGGCAGCAGCACCAGGGCTGGGATTCACAGCCCCCGGATCAGAGCTGGCAGGTGACGGGGGCAGGAGAGAGGCAGTCACGCTCCCGGGGATGGGAAGCCAGGGTGGCAATCGGAGGGGCGGGCGGGAGGAGGGCTCCGCTGAGCCGTGACAGTGGAAGCTTAAACACCAGATCCATTACAGCCTGAACGCCCACGGCCATTTACACAACACGGCTGGAAATAAATCCTCAGGAAGGCAAAGACCTAGGGGAAGCAGCCATTAATATGCCTTGCCCGCAACACAGCTCAAGCCAGATCGCTCGTCCAACAAGATGTGTGACCAGGATGCTCTCCTCTCCCTCACCCGCTCACTCAGAAGTCACGTTATCATCGACACATGAGGATCAATGCTACTCTACTTCATTAGCATGCTCCTAAGGCCTAACATTTATTGAGCCTTAGGCAAAGTTCTTTACTTAATGCTGATAACCCAAGAAGGGACGAACTGCTACTATTCCCATTTGAAGATGTGGAGACTGAGACTCAAGGACCAAGGCACAGTAAACAAACCCCAGAGCCAGGATCAATCCAGGTAGGCAGTTACACTGCCAGGGGAGGAGCGGAGACTCAAGGAAGAAAAAAATATTAACAAACGAATGAAACTATTTCCTTATAAAAGAACTGACTTGCAAGAATATCATCCCAGGTAAAGCGTGTGAAACTAGAAAGCAGGCCCCTGCTATGAGCCACAGTAACAGTGACACACGGTCTGGCAGAGAAGCAAACCTTGGGCCACCGACAGAGAGATGCAGCCTGGAGAAGCCGGGCCAGAGGAGCACGGGCGGGGAGCTGCAGAAACGCTGTGCAGCCCCACTCCTGATCTGGCCGGCTGCCAACCCCACCAACCCATCCACTGTGGATGCGTCGCAAAGCGAATTCTACACTGACCAACTGACCACCGTCTTCTTTTGCAGCTGGTGGGGGCGTGGGCACACAGGACAGGGTCTGCCACTGCCCTCCAATGTGGCCCGCTGCCCGGTCCCACTCAGCGGTCACGTTTCTCTGAAAGCTTCATCAGAGTCACCCTTCCGGAGCTCCTGCAGGAAACCCTCCACACTTTTCCACCAGTCACAGTCCACCACTCAGCTTCCAAATTCAATTTTCAAACAAACTGTTCCAGGGATTTACCTAGTGGTCTAGTGGCTAAGACTCCAAGCTCCCAATGCAGCAGGCCCGGGGTCGACCCCTACTCAGGGAACTAGATCAGGCATGCCCAACAAAGACTGAAGATCCTGAGTGCCACAGCTGAGACCTGGCGCAACCAAACAAATAAATAAATACCTACAGTAATGATAATACCCCTAGACATTCTGAAGGGCTTTCCCGAAGGCTCAGCAGTAAGAATCCGCCTGCTATGCAGGAGATGTGGGTGTGACCCCCAAGTTGGTAAGGAAATGGCAATCTGCTCCAGTATTCTTGCCCGAAAGAGCCCCTGGACAGAGGGGCCTGGTGGGCTGCAGTAGACGGGGTCACGAAGAGCCGGACACGACGGGCACAGCACAGACATCTGGATATCTGCTACAGGACTGCTTTCTATACCCAAGCTGGGAGCAGGCTACAAAGCAAGGGTGGTGTGGTAGGCTTTTAAACTATTTGTTTTGGCTTGAATTTTCTATGATAAGTTTTTACAAAGTACAGCATGCTCAATCACTACAAAATTTGTTGTATTGTAAGAAGGGTATACATTTTATTAATAAAATGCTTTGTATACAAATTTAAAAGAAAAGAGTAATACTTCTTTCTCTGTGGCAGTGGCTGTTGAACTTTCAACAGGGCCACAGACCCCTGAAAGGATCTTGATGAAAGCTGAGGATTAGTCTTCCGAAAAATGGACCTACATATACTCCAGACCCAAATGAAGGACCCCTGCCTTTTGAGAAGCTACTCTTTGATGATATATATTTTATCAAACACACACAGGCAAGCAGCAGTCAGGCGGGCAGGGATAGGTACAGAAAGTAACATAGTCCGACGTCCTGGCCACGAGCCGGCAGAAGCCGGAGGAACAGACCAAAGATCACTTCTCTGGTTCTGAAGGTTTGGGAGCTGAGTTATGCTTTAGCGACTCAAACTTATACACAATAACAACAACAAAACCCTGAAAATATGAAGTAATATAGTTAAACCAGGGAATTACAATTCACACAAGACATTCTCCTTTGCCAGCCCATATATGTATTTCAAGACTACGGACAATGACCTTCGTGACTTATACTTCACAGTCGCTAAGTCAGGACCCTGTCTTTGAGACCCCATGGACTGCAGCTCGCCAGGCTCCCTTGTCCTTCACTATCTCCCAGAGTTTGCTCAAATTCAAGTCCACTGAGCCGGTGAGACCATCCAACCATCTTATTCTCTGTCGCCCTCTTCTCCTCCGGCTCTCAATCTTTCCCAGCATCAAGGTATTTTTCAGTGAGTCGGCTCTTCGCATCAGTTGGCCAAACTATTGGAGCTTCAGTTTCAGTCCTTCCAACAGTTAATAAATCTTCAAAAGTTTCTATTCAAAGATTTTTACCTAAGAGAAGAGCCATTTTCAAACCATGTCTTCCTTATAAAGACACCACTATGTACTACAGAAAGCAAGCAGCTACCTGGATCCGGGCTGTGGAGATGGCAAAGGCAGACTAGAGAATAAAAATAAGTAAAATAAGGCTACTGGAGAATAGATGATGATGATGACAGTGATGATACTGTTAACAGTAACTAACGCATATCAGCCCTCTTCTGAACCCCTCGCATATTCTAGGCTTTTGGTCTTCACAACAGCCCTGAGTGGGAGACTACCATCAACCTCATCTTACAGATACCAGGAATAAAGTGCCCAAGGTCACAGCCAATAAAGAGAAGCAGCAGGACTTGAACCCAGGCCGGCCCCGGAGTGCCTGTCTTTAATGACAAGCCACACAGCCTCTCTGATCCAAGGAGATGACGAGCACATTCACGCTGTAGAAACGATACAGGGCTGAAACGAACATAAGACGCTTCCGTAACTTTTCACTGTCTCCTTTCTTTGCCCTTTTCAGATCTGACTCAAAATAATCAAGATAATTTGCCTTCTGTTTGTATCCCCACCTAGCTGGAAAAAAAAAAAACAACAACGAACTTAATATGCATTATCCTTCAATAAGTCAGGCCTTGAGTGGAAAGCACAAGCCAAATAAAGACATCTCGGCAGCCATGTGCTCAGAAAACGCAGTGGCTGAGACCCACCTCCCACCCACCAAGAGAAGTGGGACCGGAGCCCTATCTAAGCCCTCACCTCCTCCCTCCAAAAACACGGGGCATTAGAATCATAATACTGACTTCAAAGACAAGGGAGCTGCTTAGTTGAAGGTGTTTTGTTGGTCTGTCTTCTGCCAGGTCTTGTCGGACACTGGAAAGACACTGGTGAACAGGCAGGCAGTGTCCCTGGCCCCAGCTCCGGCCACTGGTACTTACAGGCCAACTCGAATCACACCACGATGCGGGCAAGGGGTGCTGCAGGACAGTACAGAGGGGTTACCTCACCTTGACCTAAGGAGCTAAAAAAGTCTCCCAATAAAGCAAGAGAATATCAGCCAAACGAGAGGTGTGGGGCCTGCTGAAACAGGCCGCTTAAAGAGCAGGAGGGCTCGTAGGTTGAGGACTGAGCTGGGACACCACAGGAGTTAAGACAGTGAGCCGGACTGTTACCAGCTCCATCATAGCACCCGTCATCATCCCGAGCAGAAGAAGGAATCATCAACATATTTTAAGCAGGAGACTTGTGAGCTCAAACTTGCACATTTAAAGGTCACTCTGATGCTATGCAGGGAGAGACAGGAGGTGGTGAGACAGTGGGGCCAGTGAGGAGACTTCTGCAAATGTCCCGGGCTCTGAGAGAAGCGGTGGGGGTGTTCGCTCATCCGTTTAGCAACCAGCACTTACTAAGCACGTGCCAAGCACCACAAACCACGGTTCGACTGACCGCGGTGCTGGACGCGGGAGGGGTCCAGGGCCGCTGATGTGCAGAGTGAGTGAAATCCACGAGGCAGGGATGCGGCCTGGTTGGTTTTGCTGGTCTTCGTCAACCCACCCAGAGGCAGTATTCCCAGCTCTCCCCTGGTCATTGGCTTCCAGTGGCCACCTCCCTACGAGGCTGGCCTGGAGCTGATCGGTGGGAGAGGAAGATGCAGGTGGTGCCTTCCAGACCCCACCAGGGACCAGATACTGTCAGTGTGCCTTCAGGATCAAAAACAAACCGGAGGCTTACGAGGGCCCATTCCCACCTCGTGATTCATTAGAATAAACCAACTCCAGCCTCTGCAAACCAAAAGCTCTGANATTGGCTTCCAGTGGCCACCTCCCTACGAGGCTGGCCTGGAGCTGATCGGTGGGAGAGGAAGATGCAGGTGGTGCCTTCCAGACCCCACCAGGGACCAGATACTGTCAGTGTGCCTTCAGGATCAAAAACAAACCGGAGGCTTACGAGGGCCCATTCCCACCTCGTGATTCATTAGAATAAACCAACTCCAGCCTCTGCAAACCAAAAGCTCTGAAAACCCTCCTCGAAAGCAAGATGTGCCCATCACTGCGTGACTGAGAAGGACAACACGATTCAGAGGGAGTCTCCCGGGAAAGCAGCATTCCCCACAGGACATCTTGCAAGGAAACTGCCACGCTCTGGTTTTCTAAGCCAAGGTCCCCAAGCACAGCGTTTTCGCCAAGGATTCCAATGAACTGCCAGCAGGATAATGTGGTGATGCTGTCTGAACTACTGTGAAAATGCATTAAAATCTCAATGTCTGAGCTCATCCAAGCAATTAAAATGAGCATGGACTGCTCTGTTTTAGACTGGGAAAAACAAAGATGGGAGAGGATCGGCCTCTAGAATCCTCTGTGGCTTCTTGGAACACTTTAAAGGCATTTAGGGCAAGCACTTCTGCTATCCAAACCAAGCTGAGGGTACTCTAGTTAACCAGCCACGTCTCCACCGGCTCAAGCTGAGTGTTGAGGGGCGAAGGGCACGGCGGACGGACGTGTGCAGCACTAAAAGAAAGCCCATACCCACCGAGGGCTTACTCTGCGCTGGCCCTGCACTAAAGCCCACAAACAGGAGCGTCTTCAGATTCACCATGCAGGTGAAGAGGACAAAACGCAGAGAGGAACTGTGACCCAGAGAAATCACCGCAGTGACTTTCACGCTTCCCCACTTGCTAACCACACAAACCTCTTCAGTGATGCCTGTCGTCTGCTAAGAAAGAGAGGCCAAGAACTCATGTCATCTTGAAACTTGGGGGGGTTCTAACTCTCATCACAAACACCAGGGATAAGGGAGGATTTCGAATCAACACCTTCTCCAGGAAACATAAGCGTGGTGAGCTAGGTAAACGATTGGACAGACAGTCAGGCAAGCAGTCTGGGGTCCGATGCGGACCCAGCAGCCCCCAGCTCGCCCCTGGGGAGGCACTGGTTAGCACTTGGGGCTGACCTCACCTACGGGCAGAATCGGCCATCAGGGCTCCAGGTACTGAAATTTACACAGACCCATCCACAGGAAATTCTCTGGAGGTCTAGTTAGAACTCAGAGCTTTCACTGCAGGCACTCGGGTTGGATCCCTGGTAGGGGAACTAAGATCCCACAAGCTGCACGGCGTGGCCAAAAGAAAATAGAGATCCCCACTCACAAACAGAATGGCAAACGTGCAGCACCCTTTGCTACGCAGTCATTAACCCACAGCACCAAGAATCCATGGACAGTTCTTTCAGGACACAGTCCAGCTGGGCCAGGTCTTATGTTAACAGTGGCCAGGAAGTTAGTACCCTGTTTTTCTCCTTTGGACAAAAATGTGAGACATATATTTAGAGTGCAGACATCCGGCAAGCTCTCTGACGCAGGAGTCAGCATGTCAGGAGAGTCTAGTGCTGGCCTGGAGCACGGCGTCATCCAGACACAGCTGGCAAGTGAAGCGGCAGAAAAGATGAGCTGGCCCGGAGCCGGCCTGGATTACAGGAGAGACGCACAAGGTGCCTCCCAGCCCTGCCCCGGCTCAGCCCACCACCAGGAAAAGAAGCTGAGAAAGTGGGCAGCCAGGACATCAGATTCCTTCCGCACCGGTAACCCTGCGCCTCCATCCCCCACCATCAATGTGCAACTTACCTGGAGGAAAAATGATATGGAGCCATTTCCTGTCCACTAACATCCCAGGAAGAGAAGAGAAAGTGCCGTTTGCAGGCTCTGGTTACAACCCACAGGAGTTGGGCAAAACACACAAACCTGTTCAGCCCAGAAAGGGCTACTGTAAGACAGCCAAAGCGGGACTCAAGCTGAGTCCCCCCCCAGCGCCCACCCCGGGCAGAATGACTCCTGGAGGGCATGTGTGCCACACGCCCAGCGGCCTCTGCCCCTGCTCAGGGCGGCTTCTTAACAGATCTCCTGCTCCTTCAGAGGAGGAGGAGGGAATCACAAGTCTGATTCCAGGCCACAATAAAGTGACAGTTCCAGAAACCACAACTAATGAGCGGAACACAGAGACGTGGAATCAGGCCAAAGCCTTGGGGTGGAGCCCATTTAGAATTACGGGAGCCTCACATGATTTTCAGACTTCCCCTGATGGCTCAGATAGTAAAGTGTCTGTCTACAACGCGGGAGACCTGGGTTCGATCCCTGGGTTGGGAAGATCTCCTGGAGAAGGAAATGGCAACCCATTCCAGTATTCTTGCCTGGAAAATCCCATGGACAAAGGAACCTGGTAGGCTACAGTCCATGGGGTCGCAAAGAGTCGGACACAACTGAGCGACATTTACTTTACTTTACACGTGATTTTCACTAACGTCTCCACTCCTGTGTCACAGGAGGCTACGCTGCCTAGAGCACCTCTGAGAGGGAGTCCTCCACTGAGGGCCTCTGGGGCTGAACTCTGCCCTGGTCTGGTCTGAGATGCTCTGTAGCGGGCACAGCAGGACACACCATGGGTGCGCTTAAGATGTTACCGACAAAACTAACTCTCCTCCACTCCCGGGGTGCGCTTTCATTTCCAGAACAATGGAAACTTATAAACGATTCCACCATTCTTTCCCAGGTGAGAGATGACCTCAGCCATCATCCAGCCCTCTCTTTATTTTACCAACGAGGCAGCTAGAACCCAGGGGAGCAAAGCCACGAGTACCAGGGCCCACAGCTGGACAACACACAGCCAGAACCAAACCCCAGACTCTCGAGACCTCTGTTCCCATGACAACCGTTGCCTCGATAAAGCCTTACCCACGCTGTCAAAGGGAATAAGAAGAGGCACTGCTCTGGATCCCAGGGTGTGTTACACTCATCGGTCCTCCTCCAGTCCCAGAAGGAGGATGTGTTATCATCCACTTTTGACTGATGAGGAGGCTGAGACAAAGGGAGGGTGTCCAACCCGCCCCAAGTCATAAAGCTGGGGCCTCAAACCCAACAGAGTTTGACACCAGAGCCCTGCTGGTCACAAGCACCCAGTTCACAAAGTGGATATAATCCAAGTGCTTATTTTTACACAGGCCCATGTGTGCAAATGTTCTCCTAAAGAAATAATGCTAGAAATCCTTGACTAGCCCATGGCATTCTCCCCACCAGATAAGGGACCACAGACCAGCCTGAACCCTGGGCTCTGGGAGCAAGGCCTCCCTGATGGCCTAAGTGAGGGGACTCCGCCTCAGTTCCCAGCAATGGTCTGCCCTGGGCCAGCCACAGCCCTTCTCACCAGCTTCTCGGCCGTCCCCTCCTTCCTGCTTGTGGTTTCTTTCCAGGCCCTTCACGTTGCCTTTACCTCCGCTCAGCTCCCACATCCCATCCACACCCATGGCTCCACACCACAAGGTCACTAAGAGGCTAACTGCCTTCCTCACCAAGCTCCCAAACTCTCAGCCCATCTCCAGGTTTTATGAGGAAATATAGCCCCCTCCCACGAATTCATACTAACATGTGAGTTGTTGATATCTATGTCCGGGCCTCCTCAAGGGGAAAAGGTTCTGATTACTTAAATGAACTTCTGATTTGTAGGATTTCAGAAGAATACACGGAAGTCACATTTGGGAGGCCAGGTAATAGGGAAACCACTGGAAGACAGGCAGCACGCCCCAAGGGGCAGTCCTCATCACGTCTTTTAAGATCATAATACCAGCCCCCGGAGACTACTCTGTGCCAGCGAAGTGCTGTGCTTATATTACCTCATTCGGTCTCAGAATATTTCTCTGCAGGGGGTACAGCTGTCGTGCCCATTTCAGAGAATACAAAACTGAGGCACACAGAGGGACACTGCCCGGCTGTCAGGGAGCAGAGCAGGGACGCGAACCAAGGGGACAACCCTGCAGCCTAAGCTCTTAAGCCGTGAGCGACACTGCCGCTGCACGGACACACACACGGTCTCCAGGGCCCGGGAACGGCAACTGCCACTCGCCCACACTCACCGCACTGAGCTACCCCGCGGCAGGGCACGCGCGGCGCCCTTTCAGCTCCGCCCTAGCACTATGATACAGAGAGCCGCACCGTCCCCCTTCACAGGCGACGAAACGGATGTTCTGAACAAGCCTGTGCCGGGTTCAAGGCACAGGCTGAGTGCGGAGGTGGATCACATCTCGGGCAGCCCAGCTCCAGAACGCAGAGTTAAGCCTCGACGTTTCTGGCTGCATCTGCCTTCACTTCGGAAGCCAGCAGTCTCTAGAAACCCCGGAGGCTGGTTTCGTTTTGTTGGCTGTGTTACTCTTTGGTCTTCTCCTAATGCTCCCACGGGCCTTGTGGTGGGAGGGCAGCAAGGGTGCAGGTTCAGGGCCAACCGGGAAGACTCAACTCTAGTCAAACTCCAGGCAATTTTGTGTTGAGTGACAAGGAGCCGTGGAGCTGGCGGGTGGAGGGGAGACTGAGGTGAAAGAAAACCTCTAAGAACGGTACCGGGGACCTCTGCTAACAATCAGAACCATCTGGAACAGTGCCTAATCCAAAGTCATGACTAAGGCTCGGGGGATGTTTTAGTGCTTTTCCTTCCTCATTATGTTCTGCATGAATCCGCATTCCCTGAGTCGAGGGTGGGGCTGGTGGAGAGAAAAACCCTAGGAACGTGAATTAGTTATTGGTAATAGATACACTGAGTGTGATATTTGTTTACTGAGAATACACCAAGTGGGATAGTCAGTGAGTGGCAGGGCGCCGAGCGGGACAGTCAGTTATGGGTAATACAGCAAGTAGGATAAACCCTAAGAGGCCGATGGAGCTGATGTGCCTCTTCCCGGACAGTTTTCCCGCTTTTGCTAAAACAGCAGCTGCCCCAGGACACGGGACATGGGGCGCTGTCGCTGAAACGAGCCCGACTCCACCGACTCCAGAAGACTCCCCCCAAGCCCCGCCCCTTCTGAGGGCTGTCAAGTCGGCTCTCTTCAGGAAGGCACCCCAGGTGACAGGCGACATCGATGAAACGCCAGGCTTGGCCCTCAAAAACCTGTCAATTCACTAGCTGACCTCACCTTTCCTGCCAAATTACCCTTCTGAAGCCTGGCCCTAGCCTCCACCACAGGACCTCAGAATCTTCTCTGTCTATAAGTAACACAACCAGATTTCCCAGTAATGGCCCCAAGTGGAAATGCCCTGATCACGCTTCATCAAAAATACAAGCACACAAACCACAAAAGGGGTTGTAAATTAAAAATGCAACAGAAAAAGCTCTTTATTTATTTTTTCATTCATTCAGTGAATTATAATTGAATGTGTACTGGGTACCAGGAGCCCTGCTCAGCACTGGGGTGTGACTCCCCCCAGGGAACGAGACAGATGCAGTCTCTCTCCCCTGGGACTTAAAAGATGACGGGCGCTTCAAGGAAAAGGTTCTGTGTTGCAGCCTGAACCAGGCCCAGCACCGTTAGCTCCCTGATGCCCAAACGTCAAGAGCACCGTCGACGCTGGATCTGCGGGACATCAATGTTACAGCAACTTCAAGCTGCTGAAAACCAGATTCTGGTGATAACAGCTCGGGAGGGTAAAATGGGAGAAATGTCTGCAAACTTTCCTACTGAATATTCCTAGAATAGAAAAGTCACTCTTGCTCTAATAAAAGTAAAAAATTAAGTGTGCAGAAGCCAAAAAAAGGCAGCGATGGCCCATTCCCCAGGGCCTACTTCCTAACCCTAGGAGACACTTCTGGGGTCTTCGCTGCCTCAAACACCACCAGGGAAGGGCTGAGGTCTTCAAGAAAGGAAGACAGTCAAAGCCAGAAATCAACTTGGTGAGGAGACGCTGGAAACCTTCAGAAAGGGGTCTTAGAAGAGTCAGTGCAGTCTAACGCTTGGCATATTTGGGTGCAATCAGTGATGGAAGTCCACATCCGCTATCTTACAAGGACAGCGCTGACGCCAATTATTTTTTTGCCCTCGTCAAGAGAGCTTGTCATCCCTCTACAGAACAATTATCTATAGGTGCATCAGAGTTGAAAGCTACATTCCTTTCCCAATTCAGCACAGGGAAAGTGCTGCTCACAGCAATTTGACATCATTTCATTACATTAGTTAATTTTTAAATGTGTTATCCTAACAATTATGCCAACTACCATGTAATTAATATTCTGACTGACTTTACAAAAATTACAAAATCCCCTAAAGAAAATAATTAGTCAGTAAGCGTGAACAAGACTTCTCTTTGGCCAACAGCACATAAAACAGAAAGTTCATCACATAATGGCTGGTATCAAAGCCTTTCCCGAACTTTCTTCAATTCTTAGCCAACAGTGCGGAAAGCTGACATTGGCAAGTTACCCCCAAATCCACTGATATTAATGTACCTACTGGTTTAAACTCTTGGAGAGTAAAATGATGGATGATGAAAGCACCTGCAATTAAAAAACTCTTTTCATGTGTAGGAGAGGCAAGATCAACACCTATCATTGCTTCCTGCTTCCATAATCCCAGCTGGAAATTAGAATACTGGCTTATTTCTTGGGGCTACTTCTTGAGTTTATTAAAGAAATGTACATAAGGCATCCTTACCCTTGCTTTCCTCTATCGTTCAAGGTTGAAGTACAGCTTTCTTATAACAGACTTCAAATCCCTTCTAGAGTAAGGACAGTATAAATAAGCAATAGCCAAATAGCACATCATCTACCATAACAGAAATAAAAAACATCTCTTCTCTGCAGCCCACTTTGGATAACTGGCAGGGGCCGCTGAGCCCCACGACAGAGCTGTGAGTCCAGAGGGAGCCTCAGCAGGGAAGAACGTGGAGGGTGATTAGCGATGTCTGCCCTGGACAAGAGCGAAAGTGTGAGGGGCAGGGGCCTGTATTTGCCATCTCGCCCCTTCAGTAAGCCACTGAAAATGAGTAAAATGTGATACAGATTCATGAATAAAATATGACACATGAATTGCTCCTGACAAGGAGATTAAAGGGAGGGGGAAATGCTTAGTACAGTCAAAACCTTCAGCCAAATGGGATTCCAGCATCAAGTGTTAGAGTGAAGAACACCGGGCTAAGTCAGGAGTGGCAAATTCCAGTCTAGCTATGAGGCTGTGGGCACGGTGGTTCATGGGGCCTTGACGTGCCTGGCTAAAAATAAGGGGATAAGCTAAACAGCTCGATTCATTTTCCTTATTTTGCTGAGTAATGGTGCAGGGGTCCAAAATGCCCTCCCTGCTGGGCACAGAGAGCTGGTGAAAGAACGGTGACTTCACAGCGTGCACCAGGCCAGGACGCGACTGCAACCCCAACCCCACTCACGCTACTCAGGCAGGACTTCCATTCTGACACATTTCTACAGCTAGTTTTAACTCGCAGCATCTCCAGAATAAGCATTTCCACATACGTACTGCTTCTTTCCCCTAACACATCCTCCTTTGCATCTGAAAGGGGAGGAACAGGGACTTCTATCTTAATATTCTATTAAACTGGGCAAACGGTACATGTCATCACTTTGATTTAAAACCAGCCACTCCCACTGGGGTCTCAGGCCCTCGAGATCAGCCTAAATCTTCCCACCACTGAAAAGTCTCCACCCCTTGAGTCTATTCCGAGAACATTACCCAAACGATACGTCAACACAGCTTCCACATCCAAAAGCCAAGACCAGGCATCCAACCAGAAATAAGTCACCTACACATCAGATGCCACGTGCTACGATGCCCACACGAGCCCCTGGGGAAACAAGGAGGCTCACCCAGGACAGCCTGAGAGGGCAGCGCTGTCTGTGTGGGGCCTGAACAGCCTGGTGTCAGGCCCCGGCAACTGCCCCAGACAGCCAGGACTGTGTGTCTGTCCTGCACCCCCTCCTGCCTCTAGCCGTGCAGCCCCATCCCTGAGTTTCAGCTGATCTGCGCTGGGCAATCAGAGAATCCCACCCACTGAGCTCAACAAGCTGTCTGGGTAGGCAGGGGCCCCTACCAAGCAGGGCCTGCATCCGTTTTCAGCATCTGGTGTGAAGGACCACACAAACCTGCAGCTGCTGGACTGTCTTCCCACCCCTGGGAGACACCAGGTCAACACTGGGAAGCGGGCATAGAGCGGGAGCAGAATGACCAATCCCCACGCCACCCGATGCTCAGGACTGAAGTGGGTTTCTGTCCACAGCAGCCCGAGTCTGGAGGACAACCCTTACAGACTAAATGCATGCCTCCCAGGTTCAAGCTCCTTCTTTAGTGTCCCACGATAAATCGTTTCTCTCGGAGTCTCAGATGCAGCTGCCTGGGTCCCACTGTAAACCAAAGAATGTTAGATATTCCCACAAATTCAAAGGAATAATTCTACACAACAGAAACACTGCCACGGCTAATCTGTCACCTGAGACCTGAGAGTAAAAAGAGGAGAAGAGTGAGGGGGAACTGGAGAGGGAAGGGCGGATCACAATCAGTAACGCTGAGAACAATTCTCTCCAGGGAGCAGCACCCTAGTGAGAAAAGATTCCAAATGCGTTCCAAACATATATTCTAGCTTTCCATCAGCAGCAGAAAACAAAACAAAGCTCAACACAACAACCCGCAGCACCCAAACAAGAGGAACCTGTGAGCAAACAAACTGACTACTGCCAGGCTGACGAGCCTAATTGCTCCTGTTATTTTTACACTGCAGCTTAGCTGTCCTTTCACAGCTGTCCTAGGGGCTCCGCCAGGGGGCTACCACAAATAGCAAATTCTATGGCGAGTGTCCCCTTCCACGGGGTCACAAGAGTCAGACACAGCTGAGCAACTGAACAACAGAGAGCGTTTAGAGCAATCTCCCGCAGACGGGTGCAGAGTAGTTAAGAGAAGAGAGAGTACTAGGAGGTTGGGATTAATGTATACACACTACTATACATATGGAGTAGGAAATGGCACCAACTCCCATATTCTTGCCTGGAGAATTCCGTGGACAGAGGAGCCTGGCGGGCTACAGTTCTTCAGGCTGCCAAGAGGCAGACACGGCTGGGCAACTAAGCACACACTACCACATATAAAATAGATAATCAGCAAGGGTTGACTCCATAGAACAGAGAACTAGTCACAGTAGTTTGTGATAACCTATGAATGAGAAAATCTGAAGAATATATACATAGATAGATGTGTATGCATCTGAAACTAATACGATACTATAAATCAACTATCAGCTCAGTTCAGTTCAGTTGCTCAGTCCTGTCCGACTCTTTGCGACCCCAGGAATCGCAGCCCGCCAGGCCTCGCTGACCATCACTAACTCCCAGAGTTCACTCAAACTATGTCCATTGACTCGGTGATGCCATCCAGCCATCTCATCCTCTGTTGCCCCCTTCTCCTCCTGCCCCCAATCCCTCCCAGC
>SJYV01042246.1:0-13602 GCA_006410875.1 Neotragus pygmaeus | reverse complement strand
ATATATGTTTGTAAAGCTAGAAAACTGGTTCAGACCAAAATCAAACCTACATATTTTCTAATGAACTAGAACATCAAACATTCCTTTAACTGAACCTGAAATGAGCCAATGTTTCATTTGGTTTGAATCCCAACTAAAGAGGAACATTTTTGGCTTTCATTTGCCATCAAAGGAAGGTAGTTAAAATTCCCTGGAAATGGCCTATCTTCCACAACCTTTAGTTACTCAGGCTAAATCAAGAAATGTGGATCCATCTACAAGTCTCAGATCCAAGACAGACTGACAGAGAACAGAAACAGGGCAGTATTACCAAGTCCTAAAAAAGAACAAAGTATTTCAGCCCAACCCAATGCCATTATTCTTTAATGAGGTAAGTAAGTGTTAGTCGCTCAGTTGTGACCACCTCTTTGCAACCCCATGAACTGTAGCCTCCCAGGCTCCTCTGTCCATGGAACTCTCTAAGCAAGAATACTGGAATGGGTAGCCATTCCCTTCTCCAGGGAACCTTCCTGATCCAGGGATCGAACCCGGTCTCCTGCATTCCAGGCAGCTTCTTTACATCTGAGCCCCCAAATTAATCTGTATATGTTTCTCACTGACAGCTCAGAAAACCTTGATGCTGTATGAAAAACTGTGTATTGTCTATAGCTCATCCTTCTTATTATCTATTTCTGTGGAATCTGTTTTACAATTCTGGAAATAACTGATAACCATGGAGAACGATTTTTGTTTAGACATGCAAGTTCTGTCTTATCCAAAATGGGAACCAAGTCTTAGAGAAGGTAAGAAACTTGAACCAAGTCACAAAGCTGGGAAGTGGTAGAGTTGGATTTTCCTAGAGGAATGTCTCTCTTTCCTCTTCCATATCCTATCCCCCTACACCTCCCAGCTCAGAATAGTCCTGAGTGAGGAGGACGTGAAAAAGGGAAAATGGGTATGTCAACTCCAAACTTTACCTAAAGTACTGGTTTGCCTGAGATTGGCTTTATCCTTGTTCACTGAGCCGATGTCCTAGTCTTGACCCTAAACTCCCTTTTACCTTTGGGGGCTGAAATCATGTGGAGGCCCTAAACACATCATCTAAGATGAGCGCAAATGTTCTGAAAATTGCCAGAACATAAAGGCTAGCTAGACTAGAGTTTGACTTCACTTATATTCATGAACTATCTGAAATGAAGATTTAAATTGTCTCTACTGAGGATACCACTTTAGATTTTTTTTTTTTACTGTTAAGAAACAGGCTGTTAATAATTCTGATGCCAAATAAGGTCCCATTTTTCCTACCTCAAATTGGTTACTTTGTTTATCTTGTATGTGAGTGCATCCTCATTCCTTCTCTTTAGCAAGGGACTTTTGAAAGAACTCAGAGTTCAAGACCTAAGAATAGGTCTTGCCTGCTTAAGCCTAGGTTGGGATCTATTAAAACTCAATTTAATATATGTTCATTGAGTCCTAAATGCATTCCTTCTCTGTCTCCAACACATTATACTCAGTGAGGTGCATATATTTTAGAAGGGAAATTCTGTAGGTAGCATGTTGGAGATCAATTATTTGCGTATGTGTAAACTGTGTTTAATTACAGGTGGTCGTATTCATGTGTACTGGGTAACCCAATTGGATACAGTCTGCAAAGAGAATCTTCTTATTTCAAACTTCTGCCACCCCAGCCTTTCTAACTAATGGATGGCTCAAGAACAGGCCCACAAATTCTCAGATGTCTTTTCCTTCAAGAAATGGAGGCTGCAACCCCTTCCTTGAATGTGGACTGATCTTAGTGACTGCTTCCAATAAAAAAGGCTAAAACAGAAGTGACAATATATGGCTTTGGAGAACAGATCATAAAAGAAACCACATCTTCTTTCTTCTTCATTCTCTTGAATCACTGTCTGGAAGATCCTGCCAATGGCCATCTTGGAAATTAATTATACCATCCCAGTTGTGTCTTCAAATGACTGCATCCCCTACTGACACCTTGACCTCAACCACATGACAACTACATGAAAGATCCTGAACCACCCAGCTAAACCACCCCAGAATTCCTGACTCACAGAAAATGTGAGATAATAAATGTTTGTTGTTTTTAAGTAGTATGTTTTAGGGTGATTTGTTTTATAGCAAGAGATAAGTAATACAGGTTAAAAATCCCAGAAATAGCCAGTGATACTCTGAAAAATTGATTAGCTAAGTGATTATTGCCAGATTTTATGAATGTTTTTATTTATGTATTTATTTGGCTATACTGCACAGCATGTGGGATCTTAGTTTCCTGACCAGGGATTGAACCAGTGCCCCCTGCAGTGGAAGGGCAGAGTCTTAACCACTTGGCCACCAGGGAAGTCCCCAGATTTCATGAATCTTGATCAAGTGTTTCAAGTACATTTTTTTGCAAGACCCGGCTTAGAACCTGTACAATCTCAATCCAAGAGTTAAAATCTAAGTCTTTGTAGTTTGAGCAATATGAATTTGCTCACATAGTTTTATGTGCTATTCTTATGTTTGACCAAAATATCACAAAACAGCTGTATTTTAAAAATTCCTTCAGCAAGTATCACCTACATGTCTACTGGGTTTCTAGCACTGTGTAGGGTGAAACAGGTCTCTTGTGCTTTACAAACACTGTTAACATCTACTAGGACAAAGGTACTGTGCTCAGCACTAGGGATACAAAAATCAACGTGACACCTTGCCCTTGAGGGACCCAGGATTTGGTTGAGGAAGTAGATACATACAAGCAAATACATACTTTACAACACAGCTGTGACTATTACCCCAAAGATATGAACCACATGCTATGATATTGTGGAAAATGGAACAACTATTTCTACGAGGTATTGAAGGATTAATAGTTTTCAAGCAAAGAAGAGTGGTGGGTTTGAGGGATGGCATTCCAGGTGCAGGAGAGCAGGGTATGCAAAGACACGAAGGTATGAAAACCCTGAGTTGCCTCTTCACAGTTGGGTTCCTTCTTCCTGAGAACAAAGAGATGCCCAGTGATAGGCATGGTAGGATGAGGCCAGCAGGACCAGCTGTTTTTCTAGGCCACGGACATTTCAAAGCCAAGAGGTTGCTCAAGCTGCCTCAAATTGAAGATGCGATAAGGAGTGCTTTTGCTCTCTGCCCCAAGGCTCTCTGCCTAGAAGAATTCTCTTGGTGAACCCTGAGCCTTGGGGGGTAAATGTGTAAGTCTTCTGGATCATAGAATTTCTTATCCATGAAGAATTCAGATTGTCAGTGCATGAGTCTACTGAGCTTCTAAACTTGGACTTCTGTGGCTCTTTTGCTTTTTAGATCAGTGCCACTTAAAATGTGGGTGCAAGGCCTTGCACCAGAATGTAAACCAACACACTGCTGCCTTTATCAGTAAAATCATACTATGAAAAAAGAGCTGGCTGAAGTAAGTGGTTTGCTCAGTGGCATGATTTACAGTTGGCACCAGCTCCAGTCTCTTCACAGACTGATAAATAGTTCATGCGTCAGCCGTGATCCCTAGACCCCTAGATCACATTTTTTACATCATGAACTATCCACTAAATAAATCCTATATATCAAATCTCTTTATTTCCTTTGGGAACCTGACCTATATGTCCTTTACTCCTGTGAGAATGATGCAGTTTATTTTGTTTCCCTTTTTGTTTTGACTTCTAAAAAATTCAAAGTTACATTTAAAGCTCAAGGGCATCTACCATGTTGACCCTTTGAGGTAAGTAGCTCTTTTTTTTAAGCTTCTTGTTTTTGACTCTGATTTTCTATTCCAAATTTATGTTTGACTTGATTATATCACTGACGATGCATTTGCTGGATAACGTTGAGAATAATGGCAATGAAGAGAACTATAACAAACAGCATTACAGCAAGCAAGGCAAGTGGGCCAGATTTCTGGTCTGTACCCACTTGAGTAGAATCGGGGTGGTAGCTGTATCTCCATGATGCCAAACAAATTGAACTGGTTAGTCTGAATGGATAGAATTGGTCTCATGGAGACACAGTGATGTTCATGAGGAACTCATTCCTCTGCATGCAGAGGGTACTGCCCTCCATAAATGAAGTCAGCGTGCACAGTTAGGAGAAGAGCACTCACCGTCTTGGTCGTTACCTGAGTCAGCTGGAGACTTGCTCCGGCGCGTGGGGCCAGGGCTCTTAGCTGAACTCTTCTGAGGTGTTGGGGATGCCTTGGGGCCAGCTGTGGCTGATGGGTTTCCCTTCATGACTCGGCATTCTGGTGGAAAAGGACACAGATGGCTTAGTAGAGCTGGGGAGAACCAAGACTCAGCATGTTACCAACTTCTGGAAACTGGAATAAGCACCTCATGCCAAAGCACTTCATGTCTCAGGACTACAAGGTGGTCCTCATTGTTTGAGGGAATGATGGCTCTGGAGAGAGAGGCAAGGGAGAAATGTTTGAAAGTCACCTGGGCTAAGCCAGATGTTTCAACTCCTGGATCCTGGAAACAAGGGAAGGAGTTGAAAAGCAGTCCAAGCAGGTAATTAAATAGTCAATGGTGAAAGTGAAGTCACTCAGTCGTGTCCGACTCTTTGCGACCCCATGGGCTGTAGCCTACCAGGCTCCTCTGTCCATGGGATTTTCCAGGCAATAGTCCTGGAGTGGATTGCCATTTCCTTCTCCAGGGGATCTTCCCAACCCAGGGATCGAACCCGGGTCTCCTGCATTGTAGACAGATGCTTTAACCTCTGAGCCACCAGGGAAGTCCGTAGTCAATCATTTTTGNTCCATGGGATTTTCCAGGCAATAGTCCTGGAGTGGATTGCCATTTCCTTCTCCAGGGGATCTTCCCAACCCAGGGATCGAACCCGGGTCTCCTGCATTGTAGACAGATGCTTTAACCTCTGAGCCACCAGGGAAGTCCGTAGTCAATCATTTTTGGACAACTTAGTCATGGCTCAGAACAGCACCAGTTGACAAAATTGATTTCCTTGGAGAAGAGATTGACAGCTCAGAGGTTGCAGCTACACAGATGAAATATTCGTGAATAATTTAAAGGAGGGGGTAGGCGCCACTATTTATTATTCATCACATGCCATTTATTGCAATAGGCATATTAAGGACACCATGTCATTTTATAAGTAAACAATACCACCACCACCACCTTGCATTTATAGAGTTCTTTATGATTGTCAGTCTATCTCATCATAATCCGCTCTCCTGGTTTAATGAATAAATGGACCAGTAGAGACTATGCCACTCGTGACTTACAGAGAGAAAAAGGCCTTGGGTGTGTAGGAGAGTCTGCCAAATGTTTCTGCTACTCCCCCAAGCTCAGTGTGACATGTTTGGAGTACCCTTTCTATGCAGGTCACTCAGCTTCCCTACCATGGTAATTTGGGACACTGATGGTGCTAATATGTTAGGAGGATTATTATAATCATTGCTGATGAGAATGCAAAGAGCTTAAACCTCTTGCTTAGGGCCACAAAGGAAGGAAATATCAAATAAGGATGCACATCAAGCTTCTTGAGTCCCAGTCTGGAGCTCTTTCCACTATCTTTCTTCAACCTCATGTGATCATGCTCAAAGTGGAACCAAAGAGCTAGGCACTGGGTTATCTCTTCATTGGACACCACCTCATCACCTTCTACTTAAAGATACACCAAAAGTATTGGTTCTCTGAAAGATTAGGAGATCTTTTCTGGCATATTAAGCTCTGGGGGAAACGGAATTAGGCAGAAAGCTCATTTTTGTTAGTTATACTTCTTGTTTTGATTGACAAACTTTAGTGATCACTGTCCAGAGCTGGAGNGTATTGGTTCTCTGAAAGATTAGGAGATCTTTTCTGGCATATTAAGCTCTGGGGGAAACGGAATTAGGCAGAAAGCTCATTTTTGTTAGTTATACTTCTTGTTTTGATTGACAAACTTTAGTGATCACTGTCCAGAGCTGGAGATATACAAGATACAAGAAACTGGACAGTCTTGGATTTGTTAACCACTTTTAGGGTCATCTGCCTCTTCTCAAAGGGAACACAGCAGAAATGCCACCTCTTTCAGGGTCCCTGTCACTTGAGCTGTCTGTAAAGTCTATATTAGTGCAACTTGATATTTTCCCCATACTTTTCTCCTCATTATTGGGAAATATGTTTTGAATGTGTTTTTCCATCAGGATCATCCCCTAACTCTGTGACCGTGTGAGCTAATTCACCAAAAACTTACTCACGGAGCTTGGACTCAAGTAAAGGGAGATGGGCAGATGTTCACCTCCTTCCTGAGATTCACAATCTTCTGGAATCTTGAGTCACAAAGTGTGAGGAATGGGGCAGTAAGCCAGGAGGTAGGAAGAGGGGAAATGTTTGACACTAGGAACACAGTGTAAAATAGTTCTAAAATGGAACTACCAACATAGGCCAAATAGCTGGAGGATGTTGATTAGAAAAATATATATACACATACAATAATTAACTTCTGACTCCAAATGTTCCTTCCCATGGTCTGATTGAGCCTGTCAGCCCAGGTGAAATAATATATGGTTCAAGAAATATGGTCATTATGGTGGCAGGTAGTGAGTTTTATTGAGTTTGGAGGGTCAGTGCATCTGAGATAGGCAATCATCTTTCACTTAGTGGCTCCTATATCCAAATGTATGGGACAGAGGAACCACTCATGGATGTTCTCCAGGCCATATGAATCCATGAAAATCCTAAGGTATAGAAGGAGTGAGAACAATGAAACAATAAAATTCAGTGGTTGTCCTTACCATTTTCATCCAGAGAAAAGTCATCCTGAGCATAGCGAAATTTTTCAGGACCGCAGGCAATAAACACATCATCATCGCCAAAGAAATCATGGAGACAGGTTACCTACAGAGAAAGCAGAGACAGTGATTTGATATTTGATGGTCTTGTGGCAGTGAACTTCNGAGAAAAGTCATCCTGAGCATAGCGAAATTTTTCAGGACCGCAGGCAATAAACACATCATCATCGCCAAAGAAATCATGGAGACAGGTTACCTACAGAGAAAGCAGAGACAGTGATTTGATATTTGATGGTCTTGTGGCAGTGAACTTCATACATCATCTTAAGTCCCCAGAGATCTCCTTTTTCTCAAAATACCAGGCTCATAGTCTACACCACAGCCCCTGGCAAGTAAAAGATACACAGAGTGCCATTTTCTTTTCATGTTGCATGTGTGGTATTTTGTTTCCATCTTATCAAGAGTAACTTCAAGACCATGTCAAATGGAATGTTCCCTTCTGAATAAAAGTCAGCAAGTACATAGCCCTGTAAATGTCACCTTTCCTCAGAGCTTCATAGATGGAGTGTTGCTAGCTCAACTCTGGAGTCAAGGGTGTAGGCCAAGGAAGATGAGAAAGATCTTCCGCAGCTTGAGGTAGACTGACTGCGTGGTTGACTGAGATGTGGAAGTCCCTCTCTCCAGCTTCATGAGTTTTGAAGGAAAGAGACCAGGTTTTAACCTCTCTGGACCCACCCCAAAATGGACCTTTTCCTAAAAGTGTACCAAAAACCTAGTAGTGGCCCGAAATACCATCCTTTCCTGAAGAAAAGGGAGGGAAAACCTGTCCTGACCACTTAACATTTAACCAAGAGCAACGGGCCCCTGTAGCCTCGAGGCTCTGCTGGTAAACTCATGTTCCCGGGAGCCTCCCCGCCCTCTTGTGTTCTACACGTTGCTGCTTCTCCACAGCAGAGAGACAGTCCCCCCAGCTCCTTTCTGCACAAACAAATGAAGGTCCCTGGGAAAATATGCTACTCCCTGCAGTCTCCCCACTTCTCAGCTTTCCTAATTACATTTGATAATTAGTCCGGCACACCAGGGAAACCCCAGGAGAAACCATAGAGTCAAAACATCTTATCCCAATCCTTAGCTTGAGAGTGTTCAAAGCTTCTAATTGTTTTAAGCTCCCCATTCAAGCTGCCTTCAGTGTTTTTCCAAAGGCACAGTGCTCAAGATGTGTATAAGAGACAGCCTCTNTCCCAATCCTTAGCTTGAGAGTGTTCAAAGCTTCTAATTGTTTTAAGCTCCCCATTCAAGCTGCCTTCAGTGTTTTTCCAAAGGCACAGTGCTCACAAACTAACAACAGCTTGCTGGGTGCAGAGAGCAATATGTTACATTTGAAAAATGTTTATATTAATAACATCATTCCCCACCCAGGGTCTATTCAATCCCTGTTTCCCCAGCCAAGATGATTGCAAGCCTTACACAAAGCAAGAGAGGCTTAAAGATTATCCCCATTGTCTCAGCCTCCCAATCACCCAAAGGATGCCAAGAAAAGGGAGGGAGACTTGGAGCACTGCCAAGTTTGCTCCTATTAAGCCTCTTCCCACCCTGGGTCCTGACCTCATCAAATAGGCCATCATCCTTCTTCGGCCCACTCATCCTCACCCATTCATTCCACAATCATGTAATGACAAACAGAGCTACCACTAATTGAATGCTTACTCTGAACAGGCACTCTGCTAAGTACTTCCAAATCTGTCATCCCCTTTACTCTCACAGCAAACCCAAGAGGTCAATGTTATTGTCATCACTATGTTACAGATGAGAAAACTGAGGTCCAGAGACAATAAGTAAATGAGTCAGGTGGAACGTGATGAAGTCACGTAAGTACAAATTGATGTGATTCTAACCTGTGCTTTTAGCCATTCAGTAATAAAAGCACTTACATGTGGTTTAGGCATTGGAGAGACAAAAATGAGTAAGACCTAGGCCATGGACTTCATGGAGCTCATAATCTGATGGATGAGATACACTGAAATAGAGCATTTCAATACTGTGTCAGGAGTGCTAGGAGTATTTGCAGGTGCCATAAGACCTATTTAGTACTACATCCAAGTGACCCAGTCACTAGCTGGCATGTTAGTTCAATAAGCAGCCTGCGTATTTCCCTGGTGGGTTTCCAAGGTGGCTCAGTGGTAAAGAATCTGCCTACCAAGGCAGAAGGCGCAAGAGACGTGGGTTTGATCCCTGGGTCGGGAAGATCCCCGGGTCGGGAAGATCCCCTGGAGGAGGAAATGGCAACCCACTCAAGTATTCTTGCCTGGAAAATCCCATGGACAGAGGAGCCTGGCAAGCTCCAGTCCATAGGGTCACAGAGTCAGATATGACTGAGAGAATTGTCCTGGTAGTGGAGACAATTATAGAGGCTACACACATGGCTTCGAACCCTTTTGCAGACTCCCACTGACATCTTGGACTAACTTTGAAACATTGTATGTCTCTGAATTATTTATGCCCCTGCTGCCTCTTGACCTTGAAGATCTCTGCCACACTCTGTATCTGAGGTTGCCCCTGACTGGCTTTGTTTAGTTGTGGTCATGACTTAGGGAAGCCTTTGCCTTGGGTACCCCTCCATTCGTGGTCTCTAGCATTTAGCACTTTGTTTCAAAACCTGCCTGTATTTTCATGAGTACTCACCTATTCTTTCCCATTAAATCACAGGTCCCCTGACTGGAAAGACCACATTTAATCCCTCCCTCTGTATCTTCCCATGGTTCCTGGTAGAGCACTTAATCACATAGTAAGAATTTAGTCAGGGTTGTTTTTGCCTCAATTGAATGTACAGAAAATAAGAAGGAGGCTTTGAAAGGGTACAGAAAGGCAGAAAAGTAGAAGCAAGAAATCAATAGTGACAAACAATGCGACCTAGCATTCAAAGGTTTTGACAAGTAACAGAAATACATAAATTTAGGAATAAGAAAGGAGCAATGACTGTGAATTAAGAAGTTATTCTTTGTATCATTATGCCAATTACTTTGAAGACAGATGAAATGAATCATTTTTAAAGGAAAACACAAATAAAGAAATTAGCAAAAAAAAAAAAAAAGAAATTAGCAAAAAAAGAAATGGAAAACCTCAACCAACTACTGGTCATAAAAGGAATTTAGTAAATACTTCAAACAGCAACCCTTCCCCCAAAGGTATCAGACCATTCATTTTGGAGGTACTTGTGAAAATCACTTCGCCAGAAGAAAGCCCAAAGGCTCAAAAGCAGCCATTGTGTTGGCATGCCATGCTATCCTATTGTAGAACAACAAAGCCTTCATGGATTGCTCTTGGGGTTGCTATTAAAATGACCCACCCTTCTCCAACTCCAAGCCTCTCTGCCCCCACCCAGGCTTTGGGAAAAGCCTTTGGATAACCTCTTCTCTGGGGAGCTTCTAAGAAAGGCAAAGCCCCTATGCTTCTGACAAACTCACAATGGTGTGGCTGGCTTCAAACATGTTCATTTTGCAACCCAGCTGTTCAACATCAGGTTTCTTGTGTGATCCCACCCCACATTTTACTGGCTCCTTAATGTAGACAAATTCACATGGTGCATGTGGATACCCAGCTTTCCCAAACGCCTTGGATACTGAGACACAACAACCCTTCCCTGCTTTGTTACAGAGTTGGGAAAATAGAAAGCCCTCCATGTTAAATATGAGGAACCCAAAACGTAGAATGTCAAAGTGCCTGAAGGACACCCAGATGGATCACAGCAGAGCTTAGACTTTTAGCACTCAGGTGTCCTGATTCAATTCAGGACATAACAATTCAATTGCCTGAGAGGACATGCCCCTAAGCCCTGATTTCAAAGGTTTGTATACAATGCCTGAAATATATTAGAATGTTTTAGTGGACTGAGGAAAGAAAACATCTTCATGGATCACATTTTCAATCTATGGATAAGAAAACTCCTTTTTATTACCATAACTGGTAACTGAATATGCAGTAGAGAAGGACAGGAGGAGGAAAAGAACAAAGAGGAAGAAGGAAAAAAGGAGGAGAATGGAGTGTAAGAAATAATTTCCAAATGAAACTCACACTCATATCTGCTTTTTAAAATTTCATTCAGGGGCTTCCCTGGTGGCTCAGTGGTAAATTGCCTGCAATGCAAGGGACACGGCTTTGATCCTTGGTCTGGGGAGATCTCACATGCCTCAGAGCAACTAAACCCATGCACCACAATTACTAAGCCTGTGCTCTAGAGCCTGTGAGCTGCAACTACTGAAGTCTGCATGCTCTAGTGCCTGTGCTCCGCAACAACAGAAGCCACTGCAATGAAAAGCCTGAGCTCCGAAACTAGAGAGTAGCCCCTGCTCACTGCAGCTAAAGAAAAGACTGAGCAGCAGTGAAGACCCAGCATAGCCAAAAAAAAAAAAAAATTCTGTTTGGTTACCATAATACAAATACACTTTAGGTTATGTTGCAAATATCTAATTTTGCAAGCCAGTTTTTTGTGTGACAAAATTTCTGTCGTGAAGGGGCAATGAAAGTGGTAAAAATAATAATCATTATGATACCACTTACAGCATCCTCAGAGATCAAGGGTCTTGCTGACACCAGCTTTTGTTTGAAATACACTTGGATATTTAAGTCAGAGAAGGGAACACAAAAGCATGACACCTGTCTGTGTAATTAATCAACTGCCAGCACAAAATCAATAAAATCAATCAACTCCTATTAACATTAAACCATTTATTCACTGTTCCTCCTTAAAAAAAAAAAAAAACCAGCATGAGTTGGGGGAAGGGAGGCTAGCTTGGTTGTGCATTAGCATGAACAATAGACTATGTGGACCATCCAGTGGCTTCAATGTTGAAATACAAATGGGGAAATGGAGACAACAGATCACTGTGTGTGGGCAGCTTGAGTCCATCAGCTGCAAATGGCAATTTCACTCTGTGATTCGATACAAGCTTGATTAGATTTTCCATCCACATATTACAGATGCTGGCAATTATTATTCTCATACATGTCTGCTGCTGGTAGATTCTACATTTTACCATCTAACTGTTCAGAAAGAAATGTTATCTCAGGAATTAAGGCCTTGCCTGTCTATGAGACTCACTTTCAACATGCAAAATATTTTCATTGAAAGTTAAATTCCACTAATGTTCATTCATAAATTACTTACTGTGGCAAAGGAACTATGTGAGAGATACAGAAACATACAATAAAAGGCCCCTGTGTTCCGAGTTGACAGCATAATACGGAAGTCAGGACTTTACAAATAATTGGACTACAAGGCAGACTGTTGTTAGTACTATAGAGGCACCCAGAGCAAGTGGAGTATGGGAGACAAAGAGGAGAATTCTAATCAGGAGAACTGGGGAAGGCTGCCAGGGAAGACGACGTGAAGTCTGACTCTTGAAGGATGGTTGGCGTAGAGATCGATGAGAGAGGAGTAAAAGGTATTCCAGATAACTGCAGAAACAAATGCAAGGAAGCAGGAACCTGCCTTTTTCTCTTTCCTTTTAGCCCTGGAAAAAGAACTGAATCTTATCCTCTAGAGACACAGAGATTCTAACTCTCTATGGCACAATTGCCCAGACCCATCTGCCAGCCTTCTGCACAGACAAAACATCCAGTTGTCGACTGGTGGAATTCAGGGTGAAGAGAGAGTGTCTAGGGGGAGAGCAGTGGCCCCAGCGGTGAACAACAGGGAACCTTGTGGCGAGGAAGTCAACCCACACTGATTTCCTGGTCTTGCCAACAGCCTGCCCTGCCCATAGTGTGGTTGGCAAGCTTTCCAAAGTGAGTTAATGAAAGATTCAGTAAACATTACGGGTGAGGCTCTTTCTAAAAGTTACTGCTAACTCTCATTCTGGAACATTTCCTGCCTGCCTGCCTTGGATGGGCTCCAGTCACAGGCTGGCACAGGGTTGGCGTGATCTAAGATGCTGCTCCTTATCTCTAGACTCCTATATTCAACTGCCTGCTTGATAGCGCCACTTGTTTATCTGAGAGGCATCTCAGATTTAATAAGCCCAAGACGGAACTCTCATTGCTCCCTCTCCAAACCCTACTTCCCTTTCCGCTTTCACTGGTACCACAATTCCCCTAGCTTCCCAAACCAGAAACCTGGGAGTCACTTTTGACTAGAAGTCACATTGTACCTTGTCCATTGTCACTCTCCTAGTCCAAGATACAATGCAGTAGCCTTGTAACCAGCCTCTGTACACCCACTCTTGGCAGCACACCCCCACCACCCAGTAGACATACACTTGCAACTCTTCTTACTGTGGGCAGAGTAATACTTAAAAAATTAATAAGGCATATCACTTTTCTGTGAAAAATCCTCCAAAGCCTGTCAGCCAGAGGTAGAATAAAATTCACTTTGTATCTTGGCTCTGTATTATACAGTCTCTTACATCACATGTGCTAGCTAGGTCCAGTCACACTGGCCTTCTTTCTCCTTCTCAAACACATCAAGAACTTTCATGCTTCAGAGCCTCCCTCTTGCAGGTCCATCAATGTAGAAAGTACTCGTCCCAGATAGTCACAGACCTACCTGCCTCTTCACCAGCAAATCTACCCTGGTGACCCAGTGGTTAGAACTCAGAGCCTCCACTGCTGGAAGCCTTGGATCTGTCCCTCATCAGGAAACTAAGATCCACAAGCTGAGGGGCTCAGCCAGAGCAAAACAAAAACAACAAAAGATATAGGAAAAAATAAAGTACCGTATACTGTATTTAAGCCTGAGCAACCCTCAATTTGGGGCTTCCCTGGTGGCTCAGGAGGTAAAGAATCTTCCTGCAATGCAGGAGACCCAGGTTTGATTCCTGGATCGGGATGATCCCCTGGAGAAGGGAATGGCTACTCACTCCAGTATTCTTGCCTGGACAATTCCATGGACAAAGGAGCCTGGC